>JAWQFJ010024103.1:0-2500 GCA_034096865.1 Theodoxus fluviatilis | reverse complement strand
TTGCCTGGTGTCCCTGTTCCTCCCTTGCCTGGTGTCCCCGTTCCTCCCTTGCCTGGTGTCCCCATTCCTCCCTTGCCTGGTGTCCCCATTCCTCCCTTGCCTGGTGTCCCCATTCCTCCCTTGCATGGTGTCCCCGTTCCTTCCTTGCCTGGTATCCGTTCCTCCCTTGCCTGGTATCCCCGTTCCTCCCTTGCCTGGTATCCCTGTTCCTCCCTTGCCTGGTGTCCCCATTCCTCCCTAGCCTGGTGTCCCCATTCCTCCCTTGCCTGGTGTCCCTGTTCCTCCCTTGCCTGGTGTTCCCATTCCTCCCTTGCCTGGTGTCCCTGTTCCTCCCTTGCCTGGTGTCCCCGTTCTTCTCTTGCCTGGTGTCCCCGTTCCTCCCTTGCCTGGTGTCCCCGTTCCTCCCTTGCCTGGTGTCCCCATTCCTCCCTTGCCTGGTGTCCCTGTTCCTCCCTTGCCTGGTTGTCCCCGTTCCTACCTTGCCTGGTGTCCCCATTCCTCCCTTGCCTGGTGTCCCCATTCCTCCTTTGCCTGGTGTCCCCATTCCTCCCTTGCCTGGTGTCCCCATTCCTCCCTTGCCTGGTGTCCCTGTTCCACCCTTGTCTGGTATCCCTGTTCCTCCCTTGCCTGGTATCCCTGTTCCTCCCTTACCTGGTATCCCTGTTCCTTCCTTGCCTGGTATCCCTGTTCCTCCCTTGCCTGGTATCCCTGTTCCTTCCTTGCCTGGTATCCCTGTTCCTCCCTTGCCTGGTATCCCTGTTCCTCCCTTGCCTGGTATCCCTGTTCCACCCTTGCCTGGTGTCCCTGTTCCTCCCTTGCCTGGTATCCCTGTTCCTCCCTTGCCTGGTATCCCTGTTCCACCCTTGCCTGGTATCCCTGTTCCTCCCTTGCCAGCTATCCCTGTTCCTTCCTTGCCTGGTATCCCTGTTCCTTCCTTGCCTGGTATCCCTGTTCCTCCCTTGCCTGGTATCCCTGTTGCTCCCTTGCCTGGTATCCCTGTTCCTTCCTTGCCTGGTATCCCTGTTCCTTCCTTGCCTGGTGTCTCTGTTCCTTCCTTGCCTGGTATCCCTGTTCCTTCCTTGCCTGGTATCCCTGTTCCTTCCTTGCCTGGTGTCCCTGTTCCTTCCTTGCCTGGTATCCCTGTTCCTCCCTTGCCTGGTATCCCTGTTCCTTCCTTGCCTGGTATCCCTGTTCCTTCCTTGCCTGGTATCCCTGTTCCTCCCTTGCCTGGTATCCCTGTTCCTCCCTTGCCTGGTATCCCTGTTGCTCCCTTGCCAGCTATCCCTGTTCCTCCCTTGCCTGGTATCCCTGTTCCTCCCTTGCCTGGTATCCCTGTTCCTCCCTTGCCTGGTGTCCCTGTTCCTTCCTTGCCTGGTATCCCTGTTCCACCCTTGCCTGGTATCCCTGTTCCTTCCTTGCCTGGTATCCCTGTTCCTTCCTTGCCTGGTATCCCTGTTGCTCCCTTGCCTGGTATCCCTGTTCCTTCCTTGCCTGGTATCCCTGTTCCTCCCTTGCCTGGTGTCCCTGTTCCTTCCTTGCCTGGTATCCCTGTTCCACCCTTGCCTGGTATCCCTGTTCCACCCTTGCCTGGTATCCCTGTTCCTTCCTTGCCTGGTGTCCCTGTTCCTTCCTTGCCTGGTATCCCTGTTCCTTCCTTGCCTGGTGTCCCTGTTCCTTCCTTGCCTGGTATCCCTGTTGCTCCCTTGCCTGGTATCCCTGTTCCACCCTTGCCTGGTATCCCTGTTCCTTCCTTGCCTGGTATTCCTGTTCCTTCCATGCCTGGTATCCTTTTTTCTTCCTTGCCTGGTATCCCTGTTCTACCCTAGCCTGGAATCCTTGTTCCATCCTTGCCTAGTATTCCTTGCCTGGTGTTCCCATTCCTCCCTTGCCTGGTGTCCCTGTTCCACCCTTGCCTGGTATCCCTGTTCCTCCCTTGCCTGGAATCCCTGTCCCTCTCTTGCCTGGTATCCCTGTTCTGTCCTCTGCCAGTTTTAGGCTACCTATCTTAATTTCTTGCAGGACAGGCAATTAAACTTTTATGTTACAGGGACTTAAGAGTTGAACCACAACTAATAGAAATATTTCTTTCTTGGCCTTTGGAACCAAAAGGCTCAATAGCTTTCTGTTGTCAGTCTTCCATTCTCATTGTCCTGTTTTAACTGAGCACATTTCTTTTGAACTTTTCCAATGCAGTTTGCATATAGACCATTGTGTTGCAGCAACTAATTGAGGTGAGTACTACATATGGCTGCTGCCGCTGGATGCTCCCCTCATCACCTGGAACCTGTAGTCATGGAGCTGTTTCAGTAGCTCCACCACAGGTGGCCCCAAGCAGTGCAAGACGCCAGTGGGGAGTGTCCACTAGTTGATGGTGGCTGCCTGTGTATGGCGCCTGCTGGACTGCCACACCCACAGCGAGGCAGCTTCAGCTGTCTCCAGCAGCAGCCCAGTCATTAGAGAGACATAGAGCGTCCTCCACCAACTTGGCTTTGGACGAATT
>JAWQFJ010024102.1:17500-35424 GCA_034096865.1 Theodoxus fluviatilis | reverse complement strand
AACATGTACTCAGACAAACAAATATCGCCCCAAGTGAAAAGGACACTCTCTCTCCCCACCACGCCAAACTTCGAAGAAGAAAAATTCTTACAACTTGAAGGAAAGCAAATCTACATGAGAATCACTCCCATGCCCCGCCATGCTAACACTGTCACACACCCTCCCCCACACCCATAATCACCCCTCCTCCCCGCTCAAACGACTTATCGCTTGTCCAAGACCCCCACACGCGTAACTCCTCGATCAACCGTACACACAACTTCACCTTCCCCCTCCAACGGTCCCTTACTCTCATATAAATCGCCAATCCGGCTATTAATTGGTTCATGTCTGGTGTCATGGTGCCTTTCACTTCCAACGACAGCCCCCAACTTGCAATCCCACCCCCTGGCCGTCCCCCCCCAGTTCAGTCCCCTCATAAGCCCAACCTCCCCAAGGTTCCCCGGAGGCCTTTGCTGTAAGCCGCTTCACCCAAACCCTTGCCGCCAGACAGCAGCCATACAGGCAGCCAGAGCAGCCAGACTTCAAACCTCTACCTGACACAGCATGTCAGGATACAGCCGTCCGATTGGCAGAAAGTGCGATATTGCAGCACAAGTAGGTGAAGTTTTCCCTCCCCCCCCAGGTTCCCCATCGCACGCTTGGGACCGTTTCAGGACTGCAGTTGAGTCGATATTAGAAGTATTTATCCTTTTTTGTTGTAGCACTAGACCCCACCTCCCATATGACTAGTGGTCCCCTGCATGGCACATCCTCTTTCTCTGTTCTTTCCCCCGCTTCCACATTTACCCGGTCTCACACTTCCTACAATATGATTGTTAAACTGCACACACTTCTGTGTGTCACCCACCATCATTCACATAGACCACCACACCACCTCACATTGCCTTATCAACTGTGTTCCCCCCACACCCCATCCCTCAATCATATTATCATTCATCATCCCACCCCACCACACCCCATCATCTTCCTGAGTTTGGAGAACTAAACACCAACCACCCCATATGGTATATGTTCCAGGACAGTTAGCAGTTATATGCTGTAGGGTAGAAAGCCTAGCCATTTCGTTTCATTACCACCAGGAAATCTCTTCCTATACAAGCCTATGTTACATTTACAGCTCAATTACATAAAGCGTGCCTGATATAATTATTCAGTGTCGATTTGTCTGTCTGAAAATTTGCATGTTTTGCTGGCTTTCAAAAATACCTGTAACCAAATGTTTTTGCCTGCTTTTCTTCTACATCGCGACTAGCACCACCCGCGCGACAAACAGAATAAGCTGTCCAATCAAATCCCATCTCTTCCTCTCTGTTGGCACCACAATGCGCAGAGTATATTGTGTGGAGCTTTATCGGTCAGGTTGTGTTCTTTTGGAAGTTGTAGAGTCATAAAGCATAGCATAAATTCACATGTGACTCTAGTATAGTGAAGATCAGCAAAATGTAACTTATCAGAACCGAAACCCTTAATTCAACCAGATACAGCTCCTCTTTATATCATAATATCACTTGTAGGAGTCAAAATCTGTTCATGTATGTCCGGATGAGTTCCTTCACACACAACAGCAAAGTGGCACGGCTTTCTATTCACGCTTAGACATGAGTAAATGTTAATCCATTAGGTCTGATCTGCCACGAACTCATAAAGAGATGTCGGTTTGTGGCCTGGGTGTATGTGTCGAATGAGGATGATTTGTGAGTTGATGAGATGAATTGTGTCCGATTGATGATGCTGTGATGATGAGAGGATTGATGATGGAGGACACTGAAGAGTACAGGTTTCAGTATGAGGTAGGTAAGACATGATAAACACAAAACTAAGTGTTAAATCAGAGAACAAATAACCCTGCTCCAGTTTCCATGAATATGTCGTTGGGTTATATCCCCAACACACAGGTAACTACATACATATTAACCTAACGCTAGTACGAAAAACCACGTTTCCATATCGCGGACGTCAAAGACTGTGTGGTTTGTAAAGGTCTACAAACCTGACCTAAGTTATGGGTGTATTATATGATGTTTGGTATTGCCCTCTTACCCGACATACACACGTGGTAGGTGGTGTCATGTGTATAACGTGTTTGAACAGTCGGCTGGCTGTCTTATTTGGCAATTGTTGTTGTGTTGAGTTGAAGCTTGTCCTCACAGATCACGCCCTTACAGAGAGACGCATCCTTTCTTTGGAGGTTGTGTTCTCTTAGAGGATATCAAGTGAACTATTTTGTGTGTGTTAATTAAGAAGAAGAAAAGTGTGTCTGTGCAACTGTACTCAAGGGAACTCCCCCCCCGTGGCTGGGAGTGCAACATCGGGCAGGGCCCATCCGTGTCTTTCTATATGATTGTTGGTCTGCTTATGCGCTCACACATCATGAACACGTAAAGTGTTGAACCACAAAGTATGTTACACGCCTACTCCAATACAGCTCTCGTCGTGTGTGTGTGTGGTGAGAGTGGATTGAACACAGGTTCCCCGTTCATGAGCGTGAGGGCAACGTTAGCTTCACCCCCTGAAGGGATTGATTCATTGAAGATTATTGAATGGATGAAGAAGGTGTTTTCCTTGTATGAGTTGCAAAAGAAATGTCTCTGTGTCTTTGAGAGTGGAATTCTACATGTATAGATGTGAATGCTTTCCTTTCGAATTTTTAATCTTCTTCGAAGGGGTTAATTCATTGAAAGATTAGATGGAGAAATAATGAAAAGTTTCCTTGTACAACTTTGCAGAATTGTTTGTCTGAGTAACATTTAATTTTGTCTTAGGGTTGCCTTCTTTGCTTCCTAAGTTGTCAGTCTTCTTTAGAGAAAATAATTCAAGGAACAATGTTGGATGGATGAAGAAAAATGAAGTGCCATTTAGGTTTACCTTGAAAGTGTCTGTGAGTGACCTTGAGAGAAGTGACCTTGAGAGAAGTGACCTTGCGAGAGGAACTGGTCACAGACTTGCATCCTTTGTAGTCCACTTTGTTGGTCTTCTTTGAAGGAAATATTTCACTGAAATATGTTGGATGGACGAGGAATAAAGAAGTGCCTTCTGCTAGTTCTAGTTTAGCCTTGAAACTGTCTTGTAGTGACCTTGAGAAAATAACTGGTCACAGACTTTCAATTGCATCCTTTGTTTTTTTTAGTTTGTTGGTCTGCGTTGAAGAAAATATTTCACTGAAATATGTTGGATGGACGAAGTGAAAAGATATCTGCCTGCTTAACTTTGGCAAGAAACTGTCAGTGTCTTTGAGAAGGAAACTCTTTGCAGGTTTTCATCCATTGCTTCCTATGTTGCCAGTCTTGTGAAGAATTTGAGTGAACATTTGTGTGGATTGAGAAACTGGTGATGATTGGTTTCATGAGTGATTTGTATGTGTACAAGTACTGCTTGAAAAAATGTGTGTGTGTGTGTGTGTGTGTGTTTGTGAGTGTGTGTGTGTGTGTGTGTGTGTGTGTGTGTGTGTGTGTGTGTGTGTGTGTGTGTGTGTGTGTGTGTGTGAAGTCAGTGCTTAAATTGGTTTACTGTCTACTCAAATCATAATCATTTTGTCTTTGTCATGTGGTGCAAAGGGATGTTCTTGTCTGAATTTCCATCCTAATGGCTAATCTAATGAACGAAGAGTGGAGATTGATTTTGAAATAGCTGTTATGTTATAGCGGTTCTTTTTTCTACTTGATGTTAGCTGAAATAACTTTATTTTCAATGAAAAGGATTTCATGCTCAATAGAAGTGAACATTAAGGCTGTTTATGAAGTTGTTTTAACTTGAATATATATCAACAAACATGTTAAATTGTTGACATATAGAAATCCTAAGAAGGCAATAAAATTTGTGCCACACCTCTATAGATTAGGTCAACCAGCTGAAGGCTTGCATTGTGTTCTTGCTTGAGAAATGTTGACAGTGCCAGATGTACCCCCAAGGGCAGCCAGTTTGAGGCGCGGATCTAAACAGCAGCGGCCAGGCTTTCCAGAGTTATAGAAGAACATCTTCTCCCTGCTCTTGAAGGGCTTCAGAGTCTGGGTCTGTGGAGAAAAGTGCCATTACCTGTGAGAGGTGCAGAGGGCGTGCTGTACTGGGGTCTTCTTCTTCTTCCTCTTTGTCTTCTTCTCCTCCTTCTTCTTCTGCTGCTGCTGCTGTGGCCACTACTGTTTCTGTTGCTCGTACTGCTGTTGCTACTTATGCTGCCATTGCTAATGTTATTGCTGCTGCTACTGCTGTTGCTCCATAAGTGCTGTTGCTACTGATGCTGCCATTGTTAATGTTACTGCTGCTGCTGTTGCTCCTATTCCTGTTGCTACTGATGCTGCTGCAGCTGCTGCTAACTGCTACTGCTCCTGTACTGCTGCTGCCATTGCTAATGTTATTGCTGCTGCTACTGCTGTTGCTCCATAAGTGCTGTTGCTACTGATGCTGCCATTGTTAATGTTACTGCTGCTGCTGTTGCTCTTGCTCCTATTCCTGTTGCTACTGATGCTGCTGCAGCTGCTGCTAACTGCTACTGCTCCTGTACTGCTGCTGCCATTGCGGACAGTTCCACTGGACTCCTGCAGTCATTAGAAGCATCGGTACTCTTTGCATGGCTGCACTGTGTACATATACTGTCACAATGTATGTGTGTGTGTGTGTGTGTGTGTGTGTGTGTGTGTGTGTGTGTGTGTGCGCGCACTGTGTGTCTGTGCCTGTCTGTCTAGCTGCCTGCCAGACTGCCTGCCAACCTGTGTGAGTCTGTCTGTCTTTCTCTCTCTCTCTCTCTCTCTCTCTCTCTCTCTCTCTCTCTCTCTCTCTCTCTCTCTCTCTCTCTCTCTCTGTCTCTCTCTGTCTCTGTCTCTCTCTCTCTCTCTCTCTCTCTCTGTCTGTCTGTCTGTCTGTCTGTCTGTCTGTCTGTCTGTCTGCCTCTCTCTCTCTCTCTCTCTCTCTCTCTCTCTCTCTCTCTCTCTCTCTCTCTCTCTCTCTCTCTCTCTCTCTCTCTCTCTCTAGCAACAGTAGTGTTACTGTGAGCCGGAGACTTAGGCAGGTGCTGTTCCTTCTGATGGAATCATGGAATCCGTGAAGACTTCCCAATTTTCGGTGCTCCCGTGATAACCTGTTGGCACCTTGGCAGGCTTGTAGCTGCTGCTTGGAGATAGTGGCTGTGTTGCGGATTTAGCTTCTTTTCTTTGCCCGTCACTCAGGATCTGGGGCTTTCAGTCCTCACCAGCCTTGTGCTGGAGATATTGAATCAAACCCCAACCCCCCCACCCCACCCCACCCCACCCCACCCCACCCCACCCCACCCCACCCCACCCCACCCCACCCCACCCCACGAAACCCGCTACCCCCACCCACTCATTCCGCACCCCCCCACCCACTCAGCCCGCACCCCCCACCCACTCAGCCCGCACCCCTCCCCCCACTCAGCCCGCACCCCCCCCCCCCCCCACCCAACCCGCACCCCCCCCCCCACTCAGCCCGCACCCCCCCCCCCCCCACTCAGCCCGCACCCCCCCACCCACTCAGCCCGCACCCCCCCACTCAGCCCCCCCTCCCTAACACCTCCCACCCCCACCCCAAATATTTATTGCAGGGAGCTCTTGTCCAATCATTCCCTCCATCCCTGTGGGTTGTGGGTGAGACTAGACAGCCGTGTCTACCTACTACAATCATCAAAGGCGTGTTGCTAGGGGAACTGAGGCGTGCCGTGCACTTGCTGTATACTCAGTAACCAGTAACCAGCTCTAGAGGTTTTCCTGATCAATCGCCTTGCATAGTCACCAAAAACTTCTGGGCCGTCAAATTCCATTTCTCTCATTTAGCCCGATGGTGAAGGCTAATCTCTCTCTCTCTCTCTCTCTCTCTCTCTCTCTCTCTCTCTCTCTCTCTCTCTCTCTCTCTCTCTCTCTCTCTCTCTCTCTCTCTCTCTCTATATATATATATATATATATATATATATATTAGGAAAAACAAGCGAGCAAACAAACAAGCCTTACTTAACGTCAAATTTTCGGCTAAACGCCTTCCTCAGGACTGAAGGGTTTGACAAATTATATATATGAATATATATATGAATATATGAATGAGAGGGATAGGCAGTAGAAATAGCCGCTTAATCGCCGGGAGTTTACTCTTACATTCTCTCTCTCTCTCTCTCTCTCTCTCTCTCTCTCTCTCTCTCTCTCTCTCTGTGGTGTGTGATTAACCCTTGAACGCAGCCATGGACCAACGTCAGCTTTGAATACTCCCCAGGGCGTGGAAACGATGCTGGTGTCTGACGGTATGCCACTTATCACTCTCTCTGTTTTTCATCGGGTGCCAGCAGAGTGGGAATGATCGAGAGGATCAGTGATCGGGGTTAACGTATGATGGGATTTGAGCTGTAGAAGTGGGTAGCAAGTCACTACATAAACATGAAACCAATACATTTCCATCACGCCCTTAACCCCCCCCCCCCCTCCCCCCCCTTCCCCTATCCCTCCCCCCCTCCTCCCGGTTTCATTGTGCCTCCGCTTTGACCTATCTGCCAGTTTCATTTTGTTACACTCTCTTACTGTCTGGCATAGCGTTCATGAGTAATGGCTGTGCTAACATCTCCTTAGTCACCGCTAGAGGTGCAAGAGGATATCTTTCTGAGGACCAAGGAAAATTTGACAGATAACTTAGGAAACTATACTCTGCCTGACTGCATGTTTCTTGGGGAGTGGAGATAAGTGCATGTGCGTGCGTACGTGTGTGTGTGTATGTGTGTGTGTGTGTGTGTGCGTGCGTACGTGTGTGTGTGTCGGTGTATGCGTGTGTGTGTGTGTGTGTGTCCAATTTGGTTGGAAAATAATTTGCTTTACAAAACTGAGTTCATATATATATATATCTTTACCGTAAAATTCCGACCCTACCATTCCCACCCCAGTCGCCAAACATCATACCACTTAGAACTATACAACACTCCCCAACCCTACTACATGTATCACATAACCTACAGCCTTCCAACGGGTGCTGGTCACTACCGCGACCGTCACTACCGCGTGTAACACTACCGCGTGTAACACTACCGCGAGTATAACATTACCGCGAGTAACACTACTGCGCGTAACACAACCGCGTATGTAACACTAGCGCGTATGTGACACTCCCGCGCGTAACACTACCGCGCCTAACACTACCGCGCGTAACACTACCGCGTTTTCCACGTAGAGAGAGAGAACGCATGCAAACTTTCTTTTTGTGAGTTTGTGTTCTAATCTTGATTTGAAGCAACCCATTCAATATATAGTCTGAGTGTGTGTTCTAAACGCACGCAAACTTTCTTTTTGTGAGTTTGTGTTCTAATCTTGATTGGAAACAACCCATTTTACATTTCAAACTTTGGCCATGGAGGTAATACAGTCTCGTTACTCAAATGACAAGATCCTCTACAACTGGTATATGTACCGTCGAGACCGTGTAAATAAAACAACGGTCAACTGGCGGTGCGTACAGGACAAATGTAAAGGGAGAATCATCACTCCGCTTGACTACCGCAATGGTGCCATCCCCAATGTAAAGAATTACCACAACCACCCTGCCAACCCAGCGGACATCCAGAAGCAGAAAAGTGTTGCTGAGATGAAAGAAAGAGCCGCTGCTACAGATGCACACCTCGAAATTTAATTGGAGAAATGATGGCTAATTTGACTGATGAGGCGCTCACCAATTTGCCAGAAAAATCAGCACTCAGGCGCACAATTCAGAGAAAACGGAAAAGAGATGATGCCTTTCCCCCTCTTCCCCTAAATTTGGATGACATCGAAATTCCGGAACAACTCAGAGAAGTTCTAGTTGGAGGAACTCAAGTCAGGTTTCTATTGCACGAAAAAAAAGTCGCGGCCCTGGTGGGTATCGAACTCAGTATTACACTCGCACTAATGTAGGCCCTAACACGCGGTCGTGTTACTCGCGATAGTGTTATACACGCGATAGTGTTACACACGCTGAAGTATGACACGCGGTTGTGACACACGCGGTAGTAGTAGACTCGCGATAGTGTTGCACGCGATATTGTCACTCGCGATAGTGTCGCATAACCCCTTCCAACCCCCCACCCCCTAATATCAACTCCCCTACCCCCCACCCTCTCACCTCTAGTTCACCCCACCTGCAAGATCCTACACAATCTCATTCCTACCCTCCACATCGTTGCACCCCTGACCCCCACTCTCCAAAAATCTCACTTTAACAATCCCGGCTTCCATCCTCATTTTGGGTCGCTCATAATTTTGAATGCACCGATGGAAGGAATTGTCTGTATTGAACTTGAAGAGATACGACTGTTGCAACGTAATCTACTGTCCTGTCATTTCTGTTTGGAAATTATATTGTGCTTTAAAGGCGAAACTTTCCAGAATTCAAGGACAAGAACAAAAAGGAACAAATAAGAGGTTTAAGCATTTAAAAATGCGAGGTTAAACGGCATACTTCTTGAATTGCCTGTTGTGGGACAAATAAAGTTGTATTGTATTGTATACGGATTCATATCTGTCTCGTCTATTTTTCTCCCGATTACATTCATTTCCTCCCATCGTCTTTGTAGCTCTCAGCTCCATCACCTCTCCCGACGCCATTTGAACAAAGCAAATGATTGGAAAATGGAGTCGCCACTCGCTTGTAAAGTTCTCCAACCAGCTCTAGTAATTTGTGTAGTCAGTAGCCTTACATAGCCTGCGTATGACCAAAGGACATGAGATCTACTCCTTCCATTCAGCTGTCCAGTGTCCATCCATCCACCCACCATATCTTCCCCCTGTGGGTTCGGGGCAAGAATTGACCCACCGTGTTTCCCTACACGAGTCGTAAGAGACGAATAACTAGGGACACCGTGACTTGATTTGCGTTTACTCTAAACTGTTTTAGTGATTTTCATGCTTAATGGCCTTATATAGCCTTCAAAGGCTGATAGGCCGTAAAACGCCATCCATCCATCCCACCCATCCATCCACCCATCGATCCATCCATCCATCCATCCATCCATCCATCCATCCATCCATCCATATCTCTCTATCCATCTATCCTTCCATTCAAGCGTTCATTCTTGCTTCCGTTCTCCTTCCCAGTTTCTTTCACCCACCTCCAACACCCACCCCTGTTTTTCATCCTTTAGTCCCACCGCTACCTTGTTTGATATCTGAGTGGGATCTTGGGTCTAGGGATATGGATGGAGGAGAAGCTATCGCATTCTAATCTCCTGAATGGAGTCTTGAAGCCAATATGGAGGTCAGAAGAGCTCTTGCCACGATAATGCCAGAAAAAACCTTGGCGGAACTTGGTGTGTTTGGGACACGAGCAAATAAACAGTGCTCTCGAGTGTGGAGATTTTCAGGTACGCTGGCCGCGGGAGAGGTAGGGGAGTTGAGGATGGAAATTGTAGATGGAAGGAGGGGAGTAAATAAATCTGGCTTTCCAGATACCGGGGTTTGCTCCCAGAGATTGCTCGCGCTCGTAAATTCCATTTCCAAATGGAAGGGACCGATCCGGCATGGCGGAGGTTTCGAGGCAAAGTTCAGTCGCGATGGAAGCGGAATAAAGCACGCTCCCCGTCAGTCGATCGAGTTGCGTCTTGCATTTTGGGCAGGGCTCCTATCTGCGCTGCTGAGTGCTGTGATGTGACTGATGAGGAGTTGTGTGGCAGACCCGTGTGTGTGAGTGGTGGTGGTGTGTGCGTGTGCTGGTGGGGTGGTGGTGGTGGTGCGGGTGCATATGTGGGTGCTTGAAGGGGTGAGTGGGGGAGAAAAGAGGTCTAGGAGGATATGAATGGGGAGACTTTCGGGACCCGGATAAATGGATTGCTGGAAGGACGGAAGAGTAGTCAAGCATGTCTCTGTCTGTCTGTCTGTCTGTCTGTCTGTCTGTCTGTCTGTCTGCCTGTCTGTCTGCGTGTCTGTGTGTGTCTGTGTGTGTGTCTGAACCGTCTATCTCTCTGTCTCTGTCTGTCTCTCTCTCTCTCTCTCTCTCTCTCTCTCCTCTCTCTCTCTCTGTGTCTGTGTGTCTCTGTCTCTGTCTCTGTCTCTCTCTGTCTCTGTCTCTCTGTCTCTCTGTCTCTGTCTCTCTGTCTCTGCCTCTGTCTCTCTCTCTGTCTCTGTCTCTCTCTCTTTCTCTCTCTCTCTCTCTCTCCCCATACAAACTGCCGCAGGCATACACTAATATTTTCATGATTTGTCTTTACTTGAATGGCTAAAACCATTATGTTATTGGATTGATCAACGAAACATAAGGAAGGTATTAAAACTTTGACGAGGCTATGTCGCTGCAAGAGAGTGCACCTTGGGTTGAGGGTAAGAATAGACCCCCTGTGGGTTGGGGGTAAGAATACACCCCCTGTGGGTTGGGGGTAAGAATACACCCCCTGTGGGTTGGGGGTAAGAATAGACCCCCTGTGGGTTGGGGGTAAGAATAGACCCCCTGTGGGTTGGGGGTAAGAATAGACCCACCGTGTCTCTCTATGCAATTCGTAAGAGACGAATATCTCTAGAGGGAAACCGAATCTTGATTGGCTCGTAGCTGACTGGAACCATGTCACAAGTAGTATTAAAAGATTATTAATCTTTTCTGTGGCTCGTTAAATGTCTAGGGAATTCCGTACTACTTGGCACCTTCCAATCAAAACCATTCGCACAAGGATGACGATTGGACGCAAATGAATGACTGGGCTGCACAAATCAAATTTAAATTCAGCTTTAATCAATAATAATCAATTTGGTCAAGAGTGATAAGTTTCAACACAATAAATAAGAAGGCATGGTGATACTGAAACGCATTAGGAAATAAAAAAAAGAAACCTTCCCCAGAATTAAATAATTAACTAAGAGGGCTGCCAAGCCAAGATGGGTAAACCAGTACTCACGTACGCAACTTGTTGTGGCGTCCAGCCAATCCGTAGCCGGCTAAACGAGCTACGCTTCCAGTGAATGACATTCCACACACACGATGGGAGAGAGGATTAGGGGAAACGTCCATTCATGGACTCACTGCACAATACACGACGAAACTGGAGAATTTCCTCTGGTGATGAAAACGTGGAGATTTCCCCACTCTCGTGGTGGAGGGTGATGCGGGACTTGCACTTGATTCCGGAGATGGAGGGCTCTTGCATCAACGTGTGGTCTGACGACAAGCGGGCAGCGGGCGGCAGGCGTCGTTGAGACGGCGACGAGGAGGGGCGAGGCGAGACGGCAGGCAAGACGACGAGAAGGAGGAGCGGGGTGCGAGGGGTCAGAGATTTCTCGCAGGTGGCTTTCTCAGAAGTGGGGAGAAGTTTCTAGAGACAACTTCTCCTCACAGGGTGGTCAGTAGATAATTCACTCAGGAGAGGAAAACGTTGCAAGTACGAAAATTGCAATACCTTGCACGTGGTCTCTCTCTGCAGTCCAAAGTGAGAACAGTCCTCCATTTCTTCCGTTGTCTATCCATAGACGTTTGAAGGGAGGGTCACTCGGAATTAGTCCGTCAGTGGACGAAAATTCCATCAGTCTTCACACATGTCCACCTCGTGAACCCTTTGAGACAGGGCGCCGTCCTATACATTGGCTGTCTCGATGAAAGTTTTGCTACGGGCACGCCGTGATCCCAAAACAAAGGTTTAAATACAACGGCAGAATTCTCCCTGTCGTTCTCAACCAATCACAGCGTTTTAGGATGTCTTGATTCACGATCTCGTATCAATTGACCAATCAAAAGTTCATAAAGTCATCTACTTCTCCCATTGAACAGTAACCAAGCAGTTTCATTAGTCCGTTTCCTGAAAAGTTCACTGCAGATTGGTCAATGGTAGAGCGTGAATCAAGGTGAATAATACAACCTCCCAAACGTTCCACTAAGTTCATCTCTGTATTGGAAGGGAAGCAAGGTTCACAGTTCGTTTTCCCTTCCAAAACTACATCCACCATATCAATCCCAACATCAATACTGGCTTGGCAGCAAATATCAAAATACACTATGGCTTGGCAGGTAATTCCCAACCCACTATACGATATAACCACAACCAGGAATAAATGGAAAATATGCGTTTCGTAACAAACCAGCTCTAGTGAATTTCCTGATCAATGGTGTTCCATAGCCTACAAATGCTGACAGGTGGTACATCTCTATTTCAGTGTAAAGTACATGTACAGTTTATTAAAAAAAGGTTAAAAATATATCTTAAAATTTTCTTCTCCAGCAACCACGACTACTACCACTGCTACCATGTCATCGCCGACACCTCGGCACCATTTCACACCCTTCACTTTCTCTTCCTCTTCCCTCCTTCCTTCCCCCCCCCCCCCCCCCCCCCACCCCCACCCTTCTCCTCACCTGCCATCTGCGGTATTAAAACTTCTGCCCCCAGAGACTGTAAAAAAAGAAAAGAATCCCAGCCTCTGGCAGATGGGGATCTGTGCTTGTGCCAGTCTGCGATTCTGCCAGACTATCTGCAGACATCCTCCAGCAGACTCCAGCATCTCTGCTGTGGTGATGCCATGGCTGCATCATCGACAGCAGCAGCAGCAGCAGCAGCATCAAGTCACCAGAGATAGGGGGCGAAACAGAAGCAGAAGCTTCCATTGGAGGCTTGTGCTGTAGTTCTGCTACTTGGGTAACTCTCCTCTGCTGATAGCTGTCGTGTTGTGACTGCCTTTACTTCCTTATGTCCGGGGTGGCAGTCTGCTGGGGATGGGGAGAAACGGGTGCTGAGGAACAGAAGCTGTGTGTTTATCTTTCTAATGTGATTTGTCTTTCCCCTCTCTCTCTCTCTCTCTCTCTCTCTCTCTCTCTCTCTCTCTCTCTCTCTCTCTCTCTCTCTCTCTCTCTCTCTCTCTCTCTCTCTCTCTCTCTCTCTCTCTCCCCACTTGCCATAAACAGTACAATGAGAGCAATAAAGTACTGGCTTAAACTTACTAAAATGACCGATGATAGGCTACCCAGGCAAGCATACCTCATGTTGTCTAACACAAAGATCCCAGATGATCGAAACTGGGCAAAGTTAGTTGCAAATGTAATATGCAAGGCCGGCTATGCGTATATATCTGGCAGAGCTGAAACAGCAAATTTCGTGAAAGTGAAAGATTCAGAATGCATCGATCCTTCAAAAGAACCTTAGAAAGTGAAAAATACTTAGAATACATTGAAATTAAAAAAATCAGAGATGTATTTATCCGGTTTAGATTTGGAGTGAATGATTTACCTGGTAACAAACAATCTATGCGCAGCCACAATATAGACCAACATTGCCTCCTTTGTGGTGAGATTGAGAATGAGAAACATTTTCTATTTTATTGTCCTTTGTATAATGATCTACGTAATAAATACATAAATGAATACATCAAATGTCCAGAAGCTGCTGATGCCACCTTTTTGATAGATGGACGTGGATTCATAAAAACACGCAAGGTAGCATTGTATCTTTATTATGCCTTCCGATTACGAGACCAATTTCTTGCTTGTTTAGAACAAGACCATGAACAATAATGTTATGATGAAAGAATGTACGTTAATACTATATTTATACTGTTTCCATTGTTTGTCACTGAATGACTGATATGTACTAGCCAATGTGTTCACTTGGATTGTACGCCTTGTTTGAAATTGTGGCTCAAGTATACTGGCTCCTCAAAAAGAAGCAAGTCATGTATGTATTGTTGTGATGGGCCGGTGGCCTAAACAATAAAATCAATCAATCAATCAATCAATCAATCAATCAATCAATCAATCAATCAATCAATCAATCAATCAATCAATCAATCAATCTCTCTCTCTCTCCCTCTCCCTCCCTCCCTCCCTCCCTCCCTCCCTCCCTCCCTCCCTCCCTCCCTCCCTCCCTCCCTCCCTCTCGTATTCGTAAGAGGCGAATAACTAGGGACACCGTGACTTGGTTTCCGTTTACTCTAAACTGTTCCAGTGATTTTCGTGCTTAATGACCTTCCATAGCCTTCAAAGGCTTATAGGCCGTAAAACACTCTCCCTCCCTCCCTCCCTCCTCTTTCCCTTCCTTCTCTCTCTCTCTCTCTCTCTCTCTCTCTCTCTCTCTCTCTCTCTCTCTCTCTCTCTCTCTCTCTGTCTCTGTAAGTCTCTGTGTCTGTGTGTCTGTCTGTGTGTTTGTGTGTCTGTGTCTGTCTGTGTGTCTGTCTGTGTGTCTGTCTGTCTGTCTGTCTGTCTGTCTGTCTGTCTGTCTGTCTGTCTGTCTGTCTGTCTGTCTGTCTGTCTCTCTCTCTCTCTCTCTCTCTCTCTCTCTCTCTCTCTCTCTCTCTCTCTCTCTCTCTCTCTCTGTGGTGTATTGTTTTCGAGTGGTTTCCACAGCAAGGATTAAGCGAATTTCCCGCCTGTCAGAGCGATTTAGTGTGTGAGGGTCAGTTACGTCCGTTCCTCCGACAACCCCTCCCCCTCCTTGAACCCAGACATCCCCCCCTCCCCCTTCTCTATTTCCCTTCATCTTTCCACCCCATCTCCCTATCTTTTCTTTCCTCATATCCCTCCTACACCTAATGATATTCTTCCGTTCCCACCACATATCCCTATCCCCTACCTCCACTTCTACCCCACCCCTATCTCTCCTTACTTGTTTGCCTTACCCCAGCATTTTATCCCCCCCCCCCCCCCCTTTCCCTTCATCTAATGGCAATCTGCTTCTCTCTTTTTCTTGTCCTTTGTTTGTCCCATTTGATCCCTGAAATGCGCGCGCGCGTGTGTCCCTGAGTGTGTTTGTGTGTGTGTGTGTGTGTGTGTGTGTGTGTGTGTCCCTGAGTGTGTGTTTGTGTGTGTCCCTGAATGCGCGCGTGTGTATCCCTGAATACGCGCGCGCGCGTGTGTGTCTCTGAATGTGTGTGTGTGTCCCTGAGTGTGTATCTGTGTGTTCGTTTGTCCGTCTCTCTGTGTATCTACATATATATGTTTCTATCTCTGTCTGCCTTTGTTTGTCCGTCCGTCCGTCCGTCTGGCTGTCCCATTCATTCTCTCATTTATTCTTTCATTCTCTCTCTCTCTCTCTCTCTCTCTCTCTCTCTCTCTCTCTCTCTCTCTCTCAGACTCCCTCCCTCCCTCCCCTTCTCACCCACCTAAATCTCTCTCTCTCTCTCTCTCTCTCTCTCTCTCTCTCAGACTCCCTCCCTTCCTCCCCTTCTCACCCACCTAAATCTCTCTCTCTCTCTCTCTCTCTCTCTCTCTCTCTCTCTCTCTCTCTCTCTCTCTCTCTCTCTCTCTCTCTCTCTCTCTCTCTCTCTCTCTCAGACTCCCTCCCTCCCTCCCCTTCTCACCCACCTAACTCCCTTGCTTCATCCTTTGAAGTTTCCGCTCCCTGAGGGAAGGTGACGTCTGGGTTGCCAGTGTTGAGTGTCTTGTCCCTAAATTGCCACCATCCGTCCAGGGAAAATAACAAGCACTTGGGCCTTGATGTTTAGGGCATAAATAATGGCCTTGCTCACGAAGATTTCTCTGTCTGCAGTTTGAAGCGACGTCTACATGTTCGCTGGGATTAGGTGTTGTGTTGTGTGTGGTTGATGCAGTGAGCCCCCCCCCCCCCCCCCCCCCGTGGGTTGGGGTCAGAATAGACCCCCTGTGGGTTGGGGGTGAGAATAGCCCCCCTGTGGGTTGGGGGTCAGAAAAGACCCCCTGTGGGTTGGGGGTCAGAATAGACCCCCTGTGGGTTGGGGGTAAGAATAGACCCATCGCGACTTCGTACGCGATGCGTAAAGGGGTAATAATGAAGGACATCCTGGCTTGTCTTGTTCTTACTCATATTGTCTCCAATAATTTGTGTGTGTCTGTGTGTGAGTGTGTGTGTCTGTGTATGCGTGTGTATGTGTATGTGTTTATGTGTGTGTGTGTGTGTGTGTGTGTGTGTGTGTGTTGATACGCTTTCAACCCCGACTGACACCAGTAGATACCTGCCTTTAGCTCAGTGTAATTTTCACAGGCAGTGACAGTCATAACTATCAGTCGAGTCATTTCAAATGTTCCCACGGTATCTTTCCCTCTGTGCTTACCAGCAGGCACAGACGAACTCTGCACATCACCTTGGCTGCTATGTATACATGGGTTTGCCAAGGGAGATGTTATGTCTGCCAGAAAAAAGCTTCACTTCTCGCACTAATAATAGTTTATTCATAAGCTCATACCTTCTCTTGACAGGCAAGCTCATAGCGTTTACAATCCAAAGAATCAACACTCATACAACCACTGAACACCACATTCCCACAAAAACTCACACACAACACACATAAACAAAAAACAAAAACTAAGATCCAATAGAACAAATAGAACAAACTATACAAAATACACAGCACTTGCCGGCCAGGTCAAGTAAGGCGAAGCAGCTCAGCGGGAAAGGCGGATCGGAAGAGATGGGTCTTTAGAGCACTTTTGAACTGGGGCAGTGTCAGAATGATGGACTGAGAGAGGGAGACTATTCCAGGTTACAGGTCCAATATAGAAGAAGGCACGCTGTCCTTGAGTTTTCTTATTACGGCGGGGGACCTTGAGCATTCTATAGTCAGCAGCTGAGCGTAGAGATCTGGGGGGCGCGTAGACTGCAAGAATTTCTGTAAGTGCGTGTGGTGCGGTGTTGTCGATGGCCTTGAAGCACAAAGTAGCAAGTTTATAATCTATCCTCTGAGAGATGGGGAGCCAGTGAAGTGTATGTAGGAGTGATGAGACCTGGGTACGCTTGGAACATTGTTGGCTCTCCCTGTAAGTTCGGGGTAAAAAGAATAGACCACCGCGTCTCCCTGTGGGTTGGGAGTGAGAATAGACCACCGCGTCTCCCTGTGGGTTGGGGGTGAGAATAGACCACCGCGTCTCCCTGTGGGTTGGGGGTGAGAATAGACCACCGCGTCTCCCTGTGGGTTGGGGGTGAGAATAGACCACCGCGTCTCCCTGTGGGTTGGGGGTGAGAATAGACCACCGCGTCTCCCTGTGGGTTGGGGGTGAGAATAGACCACCGCGTCTCCCTGTGGGTTGGGGGTGAGAATAGACCACCGCGTCTCCCTGTGGGTTGGGGGTGAGAATAGACCCACCACGTCTCCCGGCTCCATTTGCAAGCTGCGAAGAACCAGGGAAATCGTAACTTGCTCATATTCTTATCATCTCCAATGATTGTTCGTGATCAATGACTTGATATAGTCTACACTGGCTAATAGGCCGCAAAACTCCGTCCGTCCGTCCGTCCGTCCACCCACCCATCCACCCATCCATCCAACCACCCACCCACCCATCCATCCATCCAACCACCCACCCACCCACCCATCCATCCATCCATCCATCCATCCATCCATCCATCCATCCATCCATCCATCCATCCATCCATCCATCCATCCATCCATCCACCCATCCACCCACCCACCCACCCATCCATCCATCCATCCATCCATCCATCCATCCATCCATCCATCCATCCATCCATCCATCCATCCATCCATCCATCCATCCATCCACCCATCCATCCATCCATCCATCCATCCATCCATCCACCCACCCACCCACCCACCCACCCTGGGAACATAACTGGTCGGAATTTCAGTAATATGTGTGTCCATACTGGTTAGAATACACATAAAATCTCTCTCTCACTCACTCTCTCTCTCTGTCTCTCTCTCTCTCTCTCTCTCTCTCTCTCTCTCTCTCTCTCTCTCTCTCTCTCTCTCTCTCTCTCTCTCTCTCTCTCTCTCTCTCTGTGTTTCGTACGCTTTCTCAACGTGTCTGTCATACCAATTCCATGCTAAGTTTGTATGCTTAATTATTTCTATTACTGCTGCAAAACATGAATTTACGTAAATTACTCGTCTTAACATATGCGAGCCGTTGGATCCGATCTGCTATATATATATACCTAGATAAAGATCGCTGTTTCACAATAATTTTCTAATGACTGTGAATATTTCTTTATTCTGTTAAATCACTGTCATTTGTTTTTTTTATGTATATATATATATATATGTATTTGGAAAAAAACAACTTAAAAAAGT
>JAWQFJ010024102.1:0-12500 GCA_034096865.1 Theodoxus fluviatilis | reverse complement strand
GGTCAAGGTCACAGGAGCTCTTCAAAGTTGGATTGTATACATATTTTGAAGTGACCTTGACCCTGAACTATGGAAGATAACTGTTTCAAACTTAATAATTATGTGGGGCACATGTTATACTTTCATCATGATACACATTTGGTCACATATCATCAAGGTCAAGGTCACTTTGACCCTTATGAAATGTGACCAAAATGGGGTAGTGAACCACTAAAAGTGACTATATCTCATGGTAGAAAGTGCCAATAAGCACCGTTGTGCTTCCTATGTCTTGAATTGACAGCTTTGTGTTGCATGACCTTGGATGACCTTGACCTTGGGTCAAGGTCACATGTATTTTGGTAGGAAAAATGTGTAAAGCATTTCTTTGTGTATGATGTCATTGGTAGGTTTAGTTGTTTGACCTTGACCTTGAAGTTCACCTGAAGGTCAAGGTCATATGAAGGTCAAGGTCAAGCATGTGAGTCGTATGGGCTTTGCCCTTCTTGTTTGTTTTGTTTCGGGATGATTAATGCTGATATATTGCTGCTCCTCCCCCTCCCTCCCTCCCTCCATCCCTCCCCTCCCTGCCTCCCTCCCTCCCTCTCTCCCTCCCTCCCTCTCTCCCTCCCTCCGTCCGTCCGTCCGTCCCTCCCTCCGTCCGTCCGTCCGTCCCTCCCTCCCTCCCTCCCTCCGTCCCTCCCTCCCTCCCTCCCTCCCTCCCTCCCTCCCTCCCTCCCTCCCTCCCTCGTATGTACCCTCCCTCCTACATCTGCTTCTACCGCTCTATCTCCACCTCATCTGAGACAAACACTGCTGCTAACGGTACCCCTCGTGCGCCATCGCCATCATTATCCAATCCTTCACTGGTGTCTTTTCGACGAGGAAATGCACACCAGAGCACTTGGACGTTGTGAGTTCGCGGGTTCGATCCCCGCCCTAGATGCGAGTCTTTTCTCTGTCAGTCCCATGCGTGGTGTTCAGATCTGTTTGTTGGAGGCAATAAATGTCCGGCAGTTCTCCAGAGAGCAATGGTGTGTGTGGGTGTTTGTGTATGTGTGTGTGTGCTTGTGTATGTGTGTATGTGTAGTGTGTGTTTGTGTGTGTGTGCGTGTGTGGTGTGTTTGTGTGTGTTTATGTGTGTGTGTTTGTGTGTAGTGTGTGTGTGTGGGTAGTGTGTATGTGTGTGTGTTTGTGTATGTGTGTGTATGTGTAGTGTGTGTGTGTTTGTGTATGTGTGTATGTGTAGTGTGTGTGTTTGTGTGTGTGTGTGTTTGTGTATGTGTGGTCTGTGTGTGTGTGTGCGTGTGTAGTGTGTGTTGTGTGTGTGTAGTGTGGGTCATGTTGTACACGCATTTTTCCTATACTGCTTTCTGATTCTCTCCCCCACGTTTTTTAATCTCTGCACGTCCGTGTGTGTGTTTTTTTTTAACCTTCAGAAATTCCTCAGTGTGTGCGTGTGTGCGTGCGTATGTCTGTGTGTCTGTCTGTGTGTGTGTGTGTGTAGTGTGTGTTTGTGTGTGTGTGTCTCTGTGTTGTTTGTTTTTGTGTGTTGTTTGTTTTCGTGTGTGTGTGTGTGTGTGTGTGTGTGTGTGTGTGTGTGTGTGTGTGCATGCGTGCTTGTGTGTGTATGTGTGTGTGTGTGTGTGTGTGAAATTATATCTCTGTAACTGTGAAACAATGCTTCTGGAGCAATTTCCTTTGGACAGACTGCGTGTGAGTCGTGTCCCCAAGGCAGCACTCCTGGAAGGAGGCTGTCTGGCCAAAGACACTATCTAAGATATCTAAGCTATATCTGTTAGTGTCTTTGGTCTGGCTAGTGTCTGAAGACATTTCTTCTGGAACCATGAAAGTGTCTTCATAATTTTAACACTTTTGGTTTGAGAGTATTTCTTTTAGGTGGGGCCATGTTAATGGTCGATCTTACTCTCACCACCTGTTTTGATGTTCATGATTGATAGTCATACCTTGCCTACAGAGGCTAATAGGCCGTAAGTTCTCAACGAATCTATGAAACCATCAATTTTCCTCTGTAGGCCAAAATACAAAATGGATATGGTTACAGTACTTAACAAGACCACACAAAATAAAGGGTCGGCAGGTCAGCCTGAACCTTTTAAAACAGATGATACCAGACAGAACATAAGTCTTATTTTATCTTTCGCTGAAAACTGATTAAAAAAAACTTAAATAATGGATTTCTCGAGTGCGTATAAGGCAGGGAAGATTGACAGCATACGCTTAGTCGACTACCATCGATTTCTTCACTTTTTTCCTCTCTTTTTTTCGTGATCAAGAAAAGAAGCTTGGGGTGGGTCGAGTTACTCTAACCACGACTTTTATTTCTTTGGCCGAAGAACAAAGCCACGCGCCTTCCTGCGTGATTGTAAAGGCGAACAACCAGGGAAACTGAGGCTTGGTCTTACTCTAGCCACCTCTAGCCATCTCTAGCCACCTCTAGCCACCTCTAGCCACCTCTAGCCACCTCTAGCCACCTCTAGCCACCTCTAGCCACCTCTAGCCACCTCTAGCCACCTCTAGCCACCTCTAGCCAACTCTAGCCACCTCTTGCCACTTCTAGCCACCTCTAGCCACTTCTAGCCAACTTTAGCCATCTCTAGCCATCTCTAGCCAACTCTAACCAACTCTAGCCACCTCTAGCCACCTCTAGCCACTTCTAGCCACCTCTAGTGATTTTCTTTTTTCTAGCCTGTGATGGCTGATAGGCAGTATTGCCCCATCAGTCCAGTCCAGTCTTGTGTCTTCAGGGCAGAACGTCTTCAGGAGAAAATGTCTTCAGGACAAAACGTCTTCAGGACAAAACGTCTTAGGACAAAACATCTTAGGAAAAAACGTCTTAGGACAAAACGTCTTAGGACAAAACGTCTTAGGACAAAACGTCTTCAGGACAAAACGTCTTCAGGACAAAACGTCTTCAGGGGAAAATGTGGTCAGGACAAAACGTCTTCAGGACAAAACGTCTTAGGACAAAACGTCTTCAGGACAAAACGTCTTCAGGACAAAACGTCTTAGGACAAATCATCTTCAGGGCAAAATAGTCTTCAGGGCGAAATAGTCTTCAGGGCAAAATGGCTTCAGGGCAAAATGTCTTCAGGACACAATGTCTTCAACTGTTCAAGGCAAAATGTTTTCAGGGCAAAACGTCTTCAAGGCAGAACGTCTTCAGGGCAAAATTCTTCAGTTCAGGGCAGAATGTCTTCAGGAAAAAATGTCTTCAGGGCAAAATGTCGTCAAGGCAGAATGTCCTCATGGCAGAATCTGCAGGCAGAGGTCGATGTCTTGGAGGCGAGATTTCTGGTGAATGCCTGGGAGGGCGATGTCTGCTGGAGAGGAATCACGCATCGCGGCGTGGCTGCGATGCCAGGGCTGCAGAGTGAGTCGTCAGGGTCTGGCAGGCAGGAGTTAATGGTCGGCAGCATCCTGGAAGAATCATCCCTGCTCTGAGATGCTTCCTGACTCAATGCATCCGGGTGGAGGGGATGGGACATGACATTGGACTGAGGGGAATGAGGGTGGGGGATAGGGGTGGGGAGAATGAGTTTTTGGGTAAAGTAGGATGAGGATGACGGGGAATATGGTGAAAATGAGGAGGGAGAGGAGGAGGGGGGGGGGGGGGGGGGCGCGGGAAACAGAGAAAAAGAAAATTACAGACGAAAGACAGAGACATGGGACAGAGATAATGGACCTACTGACAGGCGCGCGCGCGCACACACACACACACGCACGCACGCACACACACACACGCGCGCGCGCGCACACACACACACACACACACACACACACACGCACGGACAGACATCTGGTAAAGTGGAATGGACTGTGCACGTGTGTTGTGTGACGAAGGCGATGACGAGTTTCCGGAAGCTTGGGTCAGGGTAGGATGAGAAAGCGCGCGTGCGCGCGAATGTGTGTGCGTGCGAGCGTACGTGTGTATGTGCGCGCGAGCACGAAGTATCTGCATGTTTGCATCACTGTGCAGCCCGAGATGGTAGAAACTGAAATAGAGGAAGGGAAAAGAGGGAGAGGGAAATGTAGTACTGGTGGGGAGAACGCTAAATGTAGATCTGGAGTTTGGATACTGCTAATGGAGGAGGCAAAAAGAGGTGGCTGGGGAGGGGGGGGGGGGGGGGGGGGTAGATGCATGTTTGTAATAGTGCGCAGATGGAGATGGGATAATGTGATGATGGGGCGGGGGAGGCTGGGGATAGGGGTGGGGGCTGGAAGGGAAGGAAATGCGTTGAGTTGGGATGCTGGTAATGGTGAGGGAGAAGGATGGGGGATGAGAAGAGTGGGGGTTGGGGGTGAGGATGAAATATTGCCCAGGTCATATTTGATGAGTCGCTAGAGGGAGACACAAGCCATCTGCTGGAGGAAGCCTCCATTTCCCCCCCTCCCTCTCATCCTTCCCCTGTATTGCCTCCCCCCTCTCTGATGTTCCCTCCTCTCTGACGTTCCCTCTGTACATAGGCTGGATGCAGGGTCTCTTTGCCGCATCCCTGACTAGGCAGTTGCAGCAAGACCGGGGATGTTCGGGTGCGACAGTAAAACAAGGAGATGAAAGCAGTCCAGGGTCATGTTGTACACGCATTTTTCCTTTGCTTCTTTCTGATTCTCTCCCCCTCGTTTTTTAATCTCTGCACGTCCGTGTGTGTCGTTTTTTTAACTTTCAGAAATTCCTCAGTGAGTGCGTGCGTGTGTGTGTGCGTGCGTGTGTGTGTGCGTGTGTGTGTGTGTGTGTGTGTGTGTCTGTCTGTCTGTCTGTCTGTCTGTCTGTCTGTCTGTCTGTCTGTCTGTCTGTCTGCCTGTTTGTCTGTGTCCGTCCGTCAGTCAGTCCGTCCGTCAGTCCGTCCGTCAGTCCGTCTGTCTGTGCATGCGTGCTTATGTGTGTGAGACCGTCTTTTTCCCTCCTTGCATCGCGCACTCTCTCTCTCTCTCTCTCTCTCTCTCTCTCTCTCTCTCTCTCTCTCTCTCTCTCTCTCTCTCTCTCTCATTCTCTCGTTCTGTGTCTGTTTCACTCTATCCCTCTCTCTCATTCTATTTCTGTCTGTCTGTCTGTCTGCCTGCCAGTATGCCTGTATGGTTGTCTGTATGCCTGTATGCCGGTCTGTCTGTCTGTCTCTTTCTCTCTCGCTTTCTCTCTCTCTCTCTCTCTCTCTCTCTCTCTCTCTCTCTCTCTCTCTCTCTCTCTCTCTCTCTCTCTCTCTCTCTCTCTCTCTCTCTCCCTCTCCTTCCCTCCCTCCCTGGGAGGTCTTGCGTGTGATCACGCCACTGTATCCCAAATGTTTCACGCAGATCACTGCACTGTCTACTGTGTCGCGTTCGTTGCCCTCCTATCCCCTCAGGCATTCTCTCCTCGTGAAACTCGAGCCTCTCTCGTGAGTCGCGTGGTTTTCTTTGGGGCGTCTGTTGCTTCAAGCATTCCAAATAGTATCATTTTCTAGTTTTATCTATGCCACGCTCTTTTGTGGGAGCGTATCCTCAGGCGCAGACGGGAGAGGAGCGAGAGAGCCTGAGTGGATACTTCTTTGTGCAGAGGGGATATTGTTCCGGGGCTGCTGTAAGTAGCGGAGAGTTCGCGATGAATGATGGGAAGGAGATAGCATAGCTGCACCATGTAATGGGGGTTTTGTGTGGGATGTCCTTTTCTTGGCCCGTAGAGCAACTTCGGATGGTGGTGGGTTTATGTACTCTCCCGAGCAGTAACGTGTTTTGAGAGAGAGAGAGAGAGAGAGAGAGAGAGAGAGAGAGAGAGAGAGAGAGAGAGAGAGAGAGAGAGAGAGAGAGAGAGAGAGAGAGACAGACAGACAGACAGAGACAGAGAGACAGACAGAGACAGAGAGACAGAGAGCATGCATGTGTTCGTGCATATGGTGTGCATGTTTTATTTGTGATACACATGTGGGTCTTTCAATCGAAATTGTCTATGTAGATTAGTTCATTACAGAAAGTGTCACATTTTCCCCGTCTTAATCGAAACGTTCACTCCAACTTTCTCTACTTTATCCTGTGTAAGAATATACTCAAATGTTCGTTCATTCATCATCTATCCGATCTCCACGCCATGGGTCTTCGGGGTCGACTCTCACATTTTGTAAGTAATTTCCTGCGTGATCGCTCGTTTCGAGTCCGCGTTGGACCGGTTTTGTCACAGTCCTATCCCCTGAAAATGGGAGTCCCTCAGGGCAGCATTCTGGGCGTGACTCTGTTCAGTGTAAAGATCAACATTATTGTAATGTGTCTTCCTCCCGGAATTAACTCTTTTTTTAATATGTAGATGACATTCTAATCGTTTGCCATGCCAAGAGCATGGATTTTATCGAGAGGCAGTTGCAACTGTCTCTCAATCGTCTTGTGGATTGGTCGGGTTCGAACGGTTTTTAATTTTCTTCATCGAAAACTGTGTGCATGCACTTTTGTGCATGTCGCAGATTACACCCTGATCCTGTTTTGCGGGTAGTGCTAAAGTGCGGAATCCACCGGAATCCACCGATATCCACCGAAATCCACCGGAATCCACCGAAATCCACCGGAATCCAATTGGAGGATCGCGAATTAATTACAATTTTTATACCGAAACTCAACGAAACTCGCCGAAACTCACCAGATCTCATATATATGGTCAAGAGTACAGAGGTGCTGAGTAATGAAATGAAATAAAACCAGAATTGTTGGTCAAATTAGAGGTTTGTTTGTGTGTGTGTGTGTGTGTGTGTGTGTGTGTGTGTGTGTGTGTGTGTGTGTGTGTGTGTGTGTGTGTGTGTGTGTGTGTGTGTGTGTGTGTGCGTGTGTGTGGTTTGAGTTTGAGTTGTGTTGACCGGATTAAGATTCAGTTTCGGTCGGAGTGATTCATATTCAGTGTTGGGTATTTTGTGAGCCAAGGATCTCAACAGGCTCAGTTTTTTTTAAGCGGGTCCTTGTAGTAAGATGCTACGATCCTTCTGATGGGCCGAGTTTGCTTTTGTGTGTGAGTGCGTGTGTGTTTACAAGTTATTGACAATGCCGATCAAATATCCATGCACAGTGTGCGGCAAACAGTGCACCAAGAAACAGAGCAGCATCGAATGTGCCGCATGCGAAAGAAGGACACACAGGTAAGTGTGTGTGTGTGTGTGTGTGTGTGTGTGTGTGTGTGTGTGTGTGTGTGTGTGTGTGTGTGTGTGTGTGTGTGTGTGTGTGTGTGTGGACCACAACGAAATGTTTTTCCTCTTTGTTATGTATTAGCCTTCAGACTAACCAAGATTACATGTGTGGGTGATGTAGGTGACTGTACAACAGCTACAGCTTTCAACAGTCCCACATAGCATGAAAACGTTTTTAAAATGTTTGAATGGTTTGATTTACGTTTATGGTTCACAATGAAACATTAAGAAAACGTGTTAGAAATGTCGACGCAAAAACTGTTTAAATGCGATCTTTAAAAAAATGTTTTATAAATGTTGACGCAAAAACAGTTTGAATGCGAACTTCTTTGAAACAATAATTAAATCTATTTTGCCTATAGCACTGCAAACCTGCAATTAGGTCCGAATGAAAAACATTATACTTTTTTAAAATCATAAGTCGCCCATGTGTCCTGCTACCCTTTCTCGAGTTATATATGAAACTTACAGAAGTAAAATTTTAATTTTTAATTTAAGAATAAAATCAAATTAAATTTCCCCCTCTCCCTTCCCCCCCACCCCCCCCCCCACCCCCACCCCCCTCCCGCCCTCTCTCTCTCTTTCTCTCTCTAATTGTTATGATATTTGCATTTCTTTCTTGTCAAATTCTGAAAGAAATATATGTATGTTTATCTCAATAGAGAAATCCTTGTTTTGTCCTGATGTATTATTAATCTGAGCACATCCTCCATAACTTTTTTTTGCCATTATATGTTTTAAAAACATTTTCATGCTTTCCAGAAACATTAGATTAACATGGTCAGAAAACGTTTTCTAAATGTTTTCCTGTGCATTTCAGTAACGTTTTAGAAACGTTTCTGGTAAACGGAAAAGAAACAAAATTCAAACCATTATAAAGCAGTTTTAAAACGTTTTAGATTGCTTTGTGGGTGATGTTTGTGTGCGTGTTTGTGCGTGTTTGTATGGGTCATATCCCAGATAGCATTTAAAGCGGGCCCCATACCGGGCCAATGTCGGCCAGACGTGCGTGCGGGCCCAGCACTGGCATCTGGCTGGAGCTGGCCGCGTGCTGGAAATGAGAATTTGCCCCACACTGGCCCTCCCACCATTCATGCCTTTTCAGAGACCTGTATGAATATGCTGATCATACTACATGCATTGCAGGTTTGAAGGAATCACACGGGACAAGATGTTAGGTTCTTCATGTTTCTTTTCCATGGATTTTATTCATTCCAGTACTGAAACTGGCAAACAACAGAAAAATCATTGTGTACACAGTAGGGCACAAACTTGACAATTGTATGCAATAAGTAACAAACTTTGAACTTTGAAAACAAAGCACAGACTTTAAGTTAGGTAAGAAAATAAAGAGAACAAGATTTAATTGTCCCTTGATTCACCCTTGATGTGACTGGGAGCTGCACAGCTGGCTCCATGACCAAAGTGCTTTCTGGCAAAGGTCCAACAGCACCTCCACCTTGCCCTCTGAGAATGTCCAGGATGCAATCAAGTTTTTGACTGACATCATTGATGCCTCTGGACACCTCTTCGTACTTGTAGAAGAGCTTGTCGACCTTTGCTTCTAGCCCTGAATAAAAAGTTCAAGGGATGTAGGTTACAAAACAAATGTGATCCATTCAAGACCTATCTGCGCAACATGCAATTTTTCTCTTCATTCCTCTCAACAATAAACGGGAACATTTGTCATCATGAGATGGGATCGAATTAATATATTTATTAAAACACCACCTCATTTGTTGTTCATACCTTTTAGTTACAGTTCTGCAGGTTTACTTCAAAACTGTTGCTTGCATTGCAGGCCTTACAGTGACACTATGACTATGAGCAACCCACAAAAAAGCTTTTCTTTTAACTTCATATGTCCTAGCGGGAGGCACGCGACACGAACGTGTCGACAGTGCTGGCCTCAAACACGACTGGCTGTTAATTTCCTCGTAAACTTTGCCATGAATAGCAAATATTTAACTTTAATAACTTGCAGTACTGGTAACTTAATGAGTTTAAACATCGAATTAGGCTACTTACCAGCAGGACTAGACTTGATGCTGCAAACAAATAACTCCGATTTGCCACAAGCACAACCGCTCGTACACTCAAAGTCCGCCATGAAGCGTACCAGTGCGCGGAGAGTACTCGTCTCTGACCATCCCAATCACTCCACCACCACCAACCCCGTTACATAAGGCAGACACAGAAATCCACCCAAGGCCACCACCGTTACGTAAGGCTAATGAGGATTCAGGAGGATTTCGGTGGATTCCGGAGGATTTCGGTGGATTCCGGAGGATTTCGGTGGATTCCGGTGGATTCCGGTGGATTTCGGTGGATTCCGCACTTTAGCACTACCGCTGTTTTGCTTCTAGATGCATTTCCTTAAACCAATTGTGAAGAAAACCAAGTTTCTTGGAATCCTCTTCGGCAGGCGTTTAACTTTTATACCGCATCTTAAATATTTACGTATCAAATGTACCAAGGCACTCAACCTTCTTAGAGTAGTTGCTCACTCCCACTGGGGAGGTGGTAGCAGTGTTTTAATCCTACTCTATCGTGCGCCTTGGTACGCTCCAAACTAGATTACGGTTGTTTTGTGTATGGGTCAGCTCGCAAGTCGTACTTGTCGATGCTTGACCCAATACACCATCAGGGTTTACGATCGGTCCTCGGTGCCTTCCGCACCTCTCCTGTGGAGAGTTCATATGCGGAGGCACACGAGCCTTCACTTCATTTACGTAGGCGCAAGCTTGCCTTGCAATACGTTCTTCGTGTGGGTTATAGCCCGACCAATCCTACTTATCCTTGTGTTGTCCGGCCAAAGTTTCCGCACCTTTACGCGGCCAAGCCCAGCTGTATCTCAGGGATATGAGTGGAGGAGGATATCGTGGCGGCAAACGTTCGGTTGGACAAACATTTTTCCTATCCTTTGTATCTGTCACCGCCGTGGCTCATGCCGGGGCCTTTTGTTTTACTTACTCTAGCAAAATTTGTCTAGAGTGCTGCCCTCTCTCACACTTACAAGAGTGAATTCCGGGAAATGTTATCAAATTATGCAGATTTTTACCCACTTTATACAGATAGTTCTAAAGACGGAGATCGTGTGGCGGCAGCTGTTGTTCTTAATCTTCTCGATCGCCGATCACACTTGAAGTCCAGATCTTGAGATATAATCAGTGCAGCAACCGGCAGCTCCCGCAATCCTGTAGGATGTGGGCCGTGTCCTGTTCTGCCTCTCCACAAGGACACATGGGGGAGGGCACAACATGCATCTTTCTGTGAAGATGCTGGTTCAGTCTGTTGTGTCCCGTTCTCAGGTGGAAGATGACAACCTGCTGCAGTCTTGAAAGCAGGTGGTAGCTGTCCTGTGGCTGGGGCGTCCTGTGCAGAGTCTTAATGATGGTCTTCACCTCTGCCAGGCTGATGGGGTTGTTCTCTTGATCATATTCTGTGCCCAGCTTTGCCATCCTGTCTGCCTCTTCATTTCCTTGTACACCGCACCACATGGTCCATTCCTTAACGCGGTGTGGTGGTTTGTGTTTTTCTATGACTTAAGAGCTATGCCAGCGGGAGTGTAAACTCCTGGCAGGGTTTCCCAAGCTGGACAGGTCGAAGGGTAGAGGCCAGACTAATATGGACCATCCCCTCCCCATCTCCCCCCCCCCCCCTATCCCCCCCCCCCCCCCCTATCCTGTGCTCACAAGACCGGTCTTTGGGCCATGAGCTAAGGGTGAGGTAACCCTGAAAGAAACCTCGAGTGCTGAAGTCGGATGTGTTGGGTCGCACGGCGCGCTCTAATAAACCACAACACTACGCGTCAACTGCCATTATGACACTTGGCAGCTATTGTCACCCGCGACTCCATCTTGTGCTTTCGTCTTCCATGGAATTTCGATCTACTCCACAGAGCTTAGTGCACTTGAGGCCGCTCTTGGCGTAGTCCAGAGCAAGAGACTCACACGAGCCCTTGTGGTCTCTGACTTGCTATCGGCCTTGCAAGCTCTGAAGGGTAGAGAGATTTCTCATCCTTATTTGTTCGACGTTTTTGTTCATCTGTGTCGACTACAGTGTGGGGGTACTGAGGTCGCCTTCTGCTGGGTCCCTAGCGATATGGGCATCCTGGGGAACGAGAGAGCAGATCAGGCTGCCAATTCCAAGTCTGTTCTCTCCCTTCCCATGTCCCTGGCGGGCGACCTGTACCCCATGTTACTAATTATATTTCTAATCTGTGTCAGGCCGACTTGGACGGCAGGGCAAGTAACAAACTTCAGAAGGTAGCTTCTGTGTGGGGTGAGCGACTCTCCCCCACATCCCTCACCAAAAGAGAGGAAGTTGTGCTCTGCCGTTCCCGGATGGGCCATTCTGTTCTGACCCACTCCTATTTGTTGCGGTCGGAGCCTCCACCGGAATGCCGTACCTGCCAGTGCAGGCTCACCATATGGCATGTTCTGGTGGAGTGCCCTTGACTTGCTCATTTATGGAGTGGGTCGAGCAGTCTGTCTGACATTTTTAAAGATCCTCTAGCTGTGAGAAAATTTTTGATAGATTCTGAGTATTATTCTCGTTTATGAGTCGTACTATGTCTTCATTGTTTTCGATATTTCTCCACTTACCTCATCTGAGGTAATCTTTTACTTGCGCATTTTTATACGGTAGAAGTATGTTGTGGCCTTGAATGGACTTAAAGCCTGATGAGCCCTTTGGCTCCATCCACCTATCCCTAAATGCTGTGTTGGTGACAAGGACATCGAGATGTGAAATTTTAAGAAATTTAAACTAATTTCTATGTTTTCCTAACATACTTACCAGTAGACAAACCAGTGATATATGACCTTTTGACCTCGAAAAGAGATTTTGCAAAAATCTTACCCACACGTGACTGCCTGCCCCGCCAATCCTAATGCTTTAGACACAGCAGGAAGCACGTCAGCAAAGGGGAGGTAACTCCCCTTGCCACGTGATCGCTCTAGGTCTATATAAGCCAGGGCAGGCAGCACGTCGTTCTCTTGACATTGCCGAGATAACCCGAGCAAATGCACAAACGGGGAGGTGGGTGGGACAGTAATTTGTCTACTGGTAAGTATGTTAGGAAAACATAGAAATTAGTTTAAATTTTTAAAGTTTCCCACCTTATGCTCACCAGTAGACAAACTACATGGATATGATTGCCCCAGCATGGGCGGTGGTTGTGCATAAACACCTGACCCAACAGAAAAAACTACTCAACCCCAAACACGAAGAGCCAAGCCGCCAACAACCAACTTGTTGACGCCAAGGTGCGTTGCACATGCGAACCGACCTCACACGTTAAAAGAGCTGTGAACACAGGTCACTGCACCAGCCAGACCGCCCTCATAAAGTGAACCA
>JAWQFJ010024100.1:35000-77291 GCA_034096865.1 Theodoxus fluviatilis | reverse complement strand
AACGCTCTAGCCTCGTTTACAGCAAACAGAAACCTCAGTCTCTAGTCATTAACTGGGACGAGCAGATCGCCAGTCGTCCCTTGCAGTGATCCGAGGGCAAGAAGACACGACAGTGGTACTGGTGGACAGTCACCACCCAGCCGTTATTTCAGTCTCTGACAGGCAAGCCAAGACCTCCACTGAACCACTGAGACCCTTCACAGAACCCAGTCCTGCAAGAGCTCAAACAGCAGACCCTCTAGGTCAGCCAGGAGAATGACGTTCCAGCCCACGGTAGCGAGCATGCTGTGGTTGAGGTGAAGACGGGCTGCCAGCATAGCAAGGGGGCTTTCCCATTCCTTGGGGGGCTTGGGGACCATGACGTGGAGGGCGCTCGTGTCCCTCTCCCAGCTCCAGTCGTTGTCTTCACGGTCAGGTGGGTCCTGATGGTAGCTCTTCGTCCACGGAGCGTGGCACTCGCCCAAGTAGCAGACGACCTGCACGTGTCTGTAAGCGTGCAACAGCGTGGGGTGGAGTTCAAGATGGCGGTAGGGCAGGCGGATGCTGTTGTAGGTCATGTCGCCCTGCTTGAGAGATTCGGAGTAAAATGCAGTGATTTTATGTAGCGACTTATCACCCACATGTGGGTCTCAAGCCGCATCACACTTGACCCCCGATCACGGGCCTCGAGAAATGCCTTATTGGCACTTGACGACAAACACAGTGACACAGAGATGACACAAGCAGGTAACCAGAACCCTTAACTTCCTGGAGAGTATTTCAGCCTGATGCTGGTTCACATCTGTATACAAGGAGTAAATCGCAACTACAATGTGCCATCACAGTCCCCACAGGCACCCTGGTTTTATTCCTGATTGGGAAGAGGCAGTGTACGTTGAACATCTTGCCCAAGAAAGCCATTCTTCGATCAGCACAGCGTCCAACGTGGCCATCGCGAGCTACAATTGACTGTTGTGAAAGCGCTGTGATATGTGTACAGAGCCCCACTATGGCGGAGAATGGAGTCTGCCCAGCAACGTACATTTAGCTCTGCCAGAAAAAGCTTCGTTTTTAGACTGTAATACTGTAGACTTTTTCAAAAAAATCAAGCTGCAGTACGTGTGTGTGTGTGTGTGTGTGTGTGTGGGTGCGTGCGTGCGTGCGTGCGTGTGTGTGTATGTGTGTGTGTGTATGTGTGCGTGCGTGCGTAGGTATTTATGTGTGTGTAGGTTGTGTATATGAGCGTGTGCGCGTGCGTGCGTGCGTGCGTGCGTGTGTGTCTGTGTCTGTATTTGTGTGCGTGCGTGCATGCATACGTGTGTACGTATTTATGTGTGTATGTGTTGTGTATGCAGGTGTGTATATGAATGTATGTGTGTGTGTGTAGTTGTGCGCGCGCATGCGTGAGTGCGTGCGAGTGTATATGTGCGCATGTATGCGTGTGTGTGTATGTGTGAGGGCGAGGTCCGAGTGTGTGTGTGTGTGTGAGAGTGTCTGTGTGTGTGCGTGTGTGTGTTTGTGCGTGTACGCGCTCGCTTATGCATGCCTGTGCGAATGTGGATGCAAACACACACGAGAAACAAGCGGTATTGGCTTTACCTCTCTGTAGTCTGTCATGGTGTCCGTCCATATCTTGAGCCAGCGTGCCCCGGGCTTGGCAATGATGAAACTCCGGACTGGTGACCTCCGGAAACTCCTCGTACCTGCATTGGATGAATCAATCCATCATGATGGTTTCCGTCACTTGATCTCCCTCATCTCTTCTCTCTCATGTGTCTCTCTCTCCTTTCTCTGTCTCTCTGTCTCTCTCTCTCTCATTCACTTCTCTGTGCCCTCTGTCTCTCTCTCTCTCTCTTCCTCTCTCTCTCCTCGTATCTCTCTCGCGTCTCTCTCTCTTCTCTCTCTCTCTCTCAGTCTCTCTCTGTGTCTCTTTCTCTCCTGTCTCTCTCTGTCTCTGCTCTGTCTCGTCTCTGTCTCTCGCTCTCTCTCTTACTCTCTCCTCAGCTCTCTCGTGTCTCTTTCTCTCTCTCTCCTTCTCTCTCTCTCTCAGTCTCTCTCTGTGTCTCTTTCTCTCTCTCTCTGTCTTTCTCTCTCTCTCTCTGTCTCTCTCTCTCTCTCTGTCTCTGACTCTCTCTGCCTCTCTCTGTGTCTCTGTCTTTCTCTCTTCTGTCTCTGCCTCTGTCTCTGTCTCTGTCTGTCTCTGTCACTCTCTCTCTCTCTCATTTCTCTCCTCTCTTTCTCCCTGCTCTTTCTCTCTCTCTCTCTCTCATTCGGCGGCTTGCACTCCCTCCAGTAGCACGTATCTGCTTCGGCTCCGGCCTGCTTTCTATACTGTGAACAACTTTGAGCACAATGCATGTCGCTAGACTACCAGCTGCCTTTAAAAACACTTCTTACATCCCTGCTGGCAACAGAATAACATAGGTTATGGAAGGTTGACGGTGAACCTGGAAGTGTCGTGGTAGTGTTGAGGTTCAAGCTGCGCGACGGTCAGCCATTGTTCATGAATGACATGCGTGGCGCAAGTGAGGAGTGGAATAGCTGAGGCTTGTGTGTCCAGTGACGTCACCGATCTCGCTCCAACCCTCCCGTCTACTTCTGCCGAAGGCCTGAATGATCCGGAGATAGCCTACAAGAGGACTGCCCTGTATCACCAACTAAAGCCCCCGACAACACCCGATCTAAAGTTCGCCCAAGATCAGCGGATCCTGGTCCCCAGCGTGGAAAGAGCGAATACGTCAACAAGACTGTAAGAAAAAGGACGCCTCCGACAGGCAGCAACCTTCACCTCACGGACTGCACGCAGAAAATGAACATTTCCTGTGAGTAACAGTGACCTAACACACCCGTGCGTGTTCCGCGAGCCGAAAATGGCTGCCAGTTTTCATGAACCTTCTTGTATATTAATGTGTATTCGTTCGCGTTCTTTTCGATTTAACAGGCCAGTGGCCTAAACATTAAACTTGTTCAGTTTCATTTCTCTCTCCCTATCTCTCTCTCTCATCTCTCTTTCTCTCTCCTCTCTCTCTCATTTATCTTCTCTCTTCTCTCTCCAATTTATCTATCTCTCTTCTCTCTCTAATTTATCTGTCTCTTTTCTCTATCTCTCTCTCTATCTCTCTCTCTATCTATCTCTCTCTCTCTCTATCTATCTATCTATCTATCTATCTATCTATCTATCTATCTATCTATCTATCTATCTATCTATCTATCCATCCATCCGTCCGTCCGTCCGTCCGTCCGTCCGTCCGTCCGTCCGTCCGTCCGTCCGTCCGTCCGTCCGTCCGTCCGTCCGTCCGTCCGTCCGTCCGTCCGTCCGTCCGTCCGTCCGTCCGTCCGTCCGTCCGTCCGTCCGTCCGTCCGTCCGTCCGTCCGTCCGTCCGTCCGTCCGTCCGTCCGTCCGTCCATCCATCCATCCATCCATCCATCCATCTATCTATCTATCTATCTATCTATCTATCTATCTATCTATCTATATCTATCTATCTATCTATCTATCTATCTATCTGTCTATCTATCTGTCTATCTATCTATCTGTTACGAAACGCATCTTTTCCATTTATTCCTGGTTGTGGTTATAGCATATAGTGGGTTGGGAATTAGCTGCCAAGCCATAGTGTATTTTGATATTTGCTGCCAAGCCAGTATTGATGTTGGGATTGATATGGTGGATGTAGTTTTGGAAGGGAAAACGAACTGTGAACCTTGCTTCCCTTCCAATACAGAGATGAACTTAGTAGAACGTTTGGGAAGTTGTTTTATTCACCTTGATTCACGTTCTACAGTTGACCAATCTGCAGTGAACTTCTCTAGAAACGGACTAATGAAACTGCTTGGTTATTGTTCAATGGGAGAAGTAGATGACTATATGAACATTTGATTGGTCAATTGATACGAGATCGTGAATCAAGACATCCTAAAACGCTGTGATTGGTTGAGAACGACAGGGAGAATTCTGCCGTTGTATTAAAACCTTTGTTTTGGGAATCACGGGTGTGCCCGTAGCAAAACTTTCATCGAGATAGCCCATGTGTAGGACGGCACCCTGTCTCAAAGAGTTCACGAGGTGGACATGTGTGAAAACTGATGGAATTTTCGTCCACTGACGGACTAATTCCGAGTGACCCTCCCTTCAAACGTCTATGGATAGACAACGGAAGAAATGGAGGACTGTTCTCACTTTGGACTGCAGAGAGAGACCACGTGCAAGGTATTGCAATTTTCGTACTTGCAACGTTTTCCTCTCCTGAGTGAATTATCTACTGACCACCCTGTGAGGAGAAGTTGTCTCTAGAAACTTCTCCCCACTTCTGAGAAAGCCACCTGCGAGAAAGCTCTGACCCCTCGCGCCCTGCACCTGCTTCTCGTCGTCTTGCCTGCCGTCTCGCCTCGCCCCTCCTCGTCGCCGTCTCAACGACGCCTGCCGCCCGCTGCCCTCTCGACGTCAGACTACGTGTTGATGCAAGAGCCATCCATCTCTCGGACCAAGTACAAGTCCCCCGCCTCACCCTCCACCACGAGTGTGGGGAAATCTCCACGTTTTCATCACCAGAGGAAATTCTACAGTTTCGTCGTGTATTGTGCAGTGAGTCCATGAATGGGCTTCCCCCATAATTCTCTCTCTCATCGTGTGTGTGTGTGTGGAATGTCATTCACTGGATTACGTAGCTCGTTTGCCGGCTACGGATTGGCTGGAAGCCACAACAAGTTGCGTACGTGAGTACTGGTTTCCCATCTTGGCTTGGCAGCCCTCTTAGTTAATTATTTAATTCTGGGGAAGGTTTTTCTTTTATTTTCTAATGCGTTTCAGTATCACCATGCTTTCTTATTTATTGTGTTGAAACTTATCACTCTTGACCAATTTGATTATTATTGATTAAAGCTGAATTTGAATTTGATTTGTGCAGCCCAGTCATTCATTTGCGTCCAATCGTCATCCTTGTGCGAATGGTTTTGATTGGAAGGTGCCAAGTAGTACGGAATTCCCTAGACATTTAACGAGCCACAGTAAAGATTAATAATCTTTAATACTACTTGTGACACTATTATCTATCTATCTATATGTCTATCTATATGTCTATCTATCTATCTATATATCTATCTATGTCTGTCTGTCTGTCTGTCTGTCTGTCTGTCTGTCTGCCTGTCTGTCTGTCTGTCTGTCTGTCTGTCTATCTATCTATCTTACTGAGTTTGGACCCTTCACCATTGGCACTCACACACCCAGTGTCAGGCATTGGACCCTTCACCATTGGCACTCACACACCCAGTGTCAGGCATTGGACCCTTCACCATTGGCACTCACACACCCAGTGTCAGGTATTGGACCCTCCACCATTGGCACTCGCACACCCAGTGTCAGGCATTGCACCCTACACCATTGGCACTCACACACCCAGTGTCAGGCATTGGACCTTTCACCATTGGCACTCACACACCCAGTGTCAGGCATTGGACCCTTCACCATTGGCACTCACACACCCAGTGTCAGGCATTGGACCCTCCACCATTGGCACTCACACACCCAGTGTCAGGCATTGGACCCTCCACCATTGGCACTCACACACCCAGTGTCAGGCATTGGACCTTTCACCATTGGCACTCACACACCCAGTGTCAGGCATTGGACCCTCCACCATTGGCACTCACACACCCAGTGTCAGGCATTGGACCCTCCACCATTGGCACTCACACACCCAGTGTCAGGCATTGGACCCTTCACCATTGGCATTCACACACCCAGTGTCAGGCATTGGACCCTTCACCATTGGCACTCACACACCCAGTGTCAGGCATTGGACCCTCCACCATTGGCACTCACACACCCAGTGTCAGGCATTGGACCCTACACCATTGGCACTCACACACCCAGTGTCAGGCATTGGACCCTCCACCATTGGCACTCACACACCCAGTGTCAGGCATTGGACCCTACACCATTGGCACTCACACACCCAGTGTCAGGCATTGGACCCTACACCATTGGCACTCACACACCCAGTGTCAGGCATTGGACCCTTCACCATTGGCACTCACACACCCAGTGTCAGGCATTGGACCCTTCACCATTGGCACTCACACACCCAGTGTCAGGCATTGGACCCTCCACCATTGGCACTCACACACCCAGTGTCAGGCATTGCCTATGTGCACCAATGACGCATATTCTGGTCACGGGATATCACAGCCATCAGATGGACGCGCTATTTATCTGCATAACTTATATATCTCCAAATACATTATTTAGACAGAAAGAGCGGAACCATATTTGTCTGATATGGAAACTTGATTTCGGAACAGACAGCTAAACTTTCCAGAGAATCTATGTCAGACGAGGAAAATATTTTTCAGCTTCTCATCGATAGAGAAACCTGAAAATACAAATTTCCTTTCTATTGACTGGGTGTCTAGATTCTGTATGCATCTTTCAGTGCGGTTTCAATAGGAGAAAATGCCGATAGTGTTTATGCATGTGGCTGAGTTTACCAAAATAGCACGATCCATGAACTGTATCAGTTCAAAATGGAGGTGACGTTTCTCCCTCAATATGTCTGCCTTGGACAGTGGAAAATGGAAACAAAAACTTGTCACTTTCCCTACTTGAAGAAGTCTGGACATGTTGCTTTCTTCGTTCCACTAATATCTCACTTTTACATGACGAGGATTGCGTGAAATTGGACACGACCAAGTGACAGTCCCTCACCTGAGGGGATGATGTTGGTGTGGAAAAACACTCGAGGAAACTTGGCCACGTGTAACGCGCTCTGATCGAACCGGAAGATGGGGTCGTCCAGCCAGATTTGGTGGGAGATCAGGGGAGCTAACTGCTGCGAGTCCTGGACAGGCCACTGCGCTTTCTGGGTGCCATAGAAGGCCAGTCTGGCGGCGCGGCCCACAGCTGAGTCCAGAGTCCAGATGCCCCTGGGGTACAGCACCTGGTCAAGGTCGGCGCTGGACACGTTGGCGCCATCGAAGGTCAGACACGGGGGCAGGTCACCCTAACCTGGACGATGAGAGAGTGATAGAAGATGAGCAATGAAGGACCCTAACAAAGAACTATCTCTCAATGGCGTCAAATGATCAGTAAACATGAATGTCACGATTAGGGTCTCTAGGCGAAATAAATCGGCGATGTCACTGAATCATCAACACGTCTGCAAGTCTTGGTGATATTTATGACAACGATTTTTGAAACTCAGAAAGGGCTTTAATGTAGTTTCTTCAGCAGACATGGACTAGACGTCTTCGTTCTCAGACCACAGCCCATTAGCTTCCGCTTTCTGGACGTCTGTCTCTACCAGTCGTGCACAAGAGCTCTGACAGTCTATATAGCACATAACGTGGACGCCAGTTGGTGTAAAACGGGTCCAACAGCAAACAGATGGTCATTTTCAGCTACGGATGGATGATAGCAGCTCTAATAACAAACGGTTAGAGTCTTATCTGTTTCACAGGAGTCAAGAGGTCAAATGCTTCCATACAACATTTTTTGAACAAGCTATAAATACACATAATAAAGTTGATATAATCAAATATCCCCGCTAACGTTTTGTTTTGCATATTCTTCGTTAAAACAAATGGAAAAAAAGAGAATATTCGTATTGTCGACAATATTATAAAAGCTTCTACGAAGATGACGGAGGCAATGATTCTCTGTACTCATTTCCGTACACAACTTTGGCACACTCTTAACATTGCAAGTCTCAAGGGTGCCTTGGTGACAGACATAGTTTAAAAAAATATTTTATTGCATGAATCATGCATGTTCGAGTTTACCTTTCTATTCACTCACTTGCTGTTCCAGAAACACCGTTTCTCCTTTGTTATTCATCCCTTTCTCCAGACATGATGGGTACCATACCTGTTCGAGTAGATTAACAACTTTCTGTGATCTTATCAAGACTGTATTTTGAGACTGAACATTCACATAGCATTGTAGAGTTGGTCTTGTTGGCCACTTTCAGAAAGTGTCGTGGTTTTGAGACGGGAAGACACCGCAGATCAGATTTCCCTTGCAGGATTTTCTCCAGATGCCCCGCCTGTGATAACTCCTCCTCGGCATCCTCTAATTGGACGTAAGGTGTTACCAAGACGAGGCACTGGGCGTCCCCTACTTGCTCATAGACGTTCTCCCAGCACCCAGAGTGACGCACCTTTGCCTTCGACAGCTGCAGGACGGAAGGTGTGACAAGAGTAGCTTCTCCTATCCAAACGCCCCCTGGGCACGCCAGAATGCTTGCAATCACCTGGAGATGGGTGAGAGATTGATGTTAGATTGATGTTAGATTGATGGGATATGGATGGGGGATGGATGGGAGATGGATGATATATAGATGGAAGATGGATGGAAGATGGATGGAAGATGGATAGGATATGGATGGGATATGGATGGGAGATGGATGGGATATGGATGGGAGATGGATGGGATATGAGTGGGAGATGAATGGGGGATGGATTGGGGATGAAAGTTGAGAGGATGGGAGATGGAGGATGAGATGGATGGGGGATGGATGGGAGATGGATGGAAGATGGATGGAAAATGGATGGGAGATGGATGGAAGATGGATGGGAGATGGATGGGAGATGGATGGGAGATGGATGGGAAATGGATGGAAGATTGATGGGAGATGGATGGAAGATGGATGGGGGATGGATGGGAGATGGATGGGGGATGGATGGGAGATGGATGGGAGATGGATGGAAGATGGAATATGAGATGGATGGGAGATGGATGGGAGATGGATGGGAGATGGGTGGGAAATGGATGGAAGATGGAATATGAGATGGATGGGAGATGGATGGGAGATGGATGGGAGATGGATGGGAGATGGATGGAAGATGGATGGGAGATGGATGGGAGATGGATGGAAGATGGATCGGAGAGGGATGGGAGATGGATGGGGATGGATGGGAGATGGATGGGGATGGATGGGGGATGGATGGGAGATGGATGGGGATGGTGGGAATGGATGGAAGATGGAATATGAGATGGATGGGAGATGGATGGGAGATGGATGGGAGATGGATGGGAGATGGATGGGAGATGGATGGGAAATGGATGGAGGATGGGAGATGGATGGGAGGTGGAATGGATGGAAGATGGAATATGAGATGGATGGGAGATGGATGGGAGATGGATGGAAGATGGAATATGAGATGGATGGGAGATGGATGGGGGATGGATGGGAGATGGATGGGGGATGGATGGGGATGGATGGAGATGGATGGGAGATGGATGGGGGATGGATGGGAGATGGGTGGGAAATGGATGGAAGATGGGTGGGAAATGGATGGAAGATGGAATATGAGATGGATGAGAGATAGATGTGAAATGGATGGTGGATGGTAGATGGATGTGAGACGGATTGTGGAAGGATGGGTTATTAATGGGAGATGGATGGGAGATGGATGGAAGATTGATGGGAGATGGAAGATGAGATGGATGGGAGACGGATGAGAGATGGATGGGAAATGGACGGTAGATGGATGGGATATAGATGGGAGATGGATGGGAGATGGATGGGAGATGGATGGGAGATGGATGGGAGATGGATGGAGATGGATGGGAGATGGATGGAGATGGATGGGAGATGGATGGAGATGGATGGGAGATGGATGGGAGATGGATGGGAGATGGATGGGAGATGGATGGGAGATGGATGGGAGATGGATGGGAGATGGATGGAGATGGATGGGAGATGGATGGGAGATGGATGGGAGATGGATGGGAGATGGATGGAGATGGATGGAGATGGATGGGAGATGGATGCGAGATGGATGGAGGATGGATGGGAGATGGATGGGAGATGGATGGGAGATGGATGGGAGATGGATGGGAGATGGATGGGAGATGGATGGGAGATGGATGGGAGATGGATGGGAGATGGATGGGAGATGGATGGAGGATGGATGGGAGATGGATGGGAGATGGATGGGAGATGGATGGGAGATGGATGGGAGATGGATGGGAGATGGATGGGAGATGGATGGAGGATGGATGGGAGATGGATGGGAGATGGATGGGAGATGGATGGGAGATGGATGGGAGATGGATGGGAGATGGATGGGAGATGGATGGGAGATGGATGGGAGATGGATGGGAGATGGATGGGAGATGGATGGAGATGGATGGGAGATGGATGGGAGATGGATGGGAGATGGATGGAGATGGATGGGAGATGGATGGGAGATGGATGGGAGATGGATGGGAGATGGATGGAGGGATGGGAGATGGATGGGAGATGGATGGAGGATGGGAGATGGATGGGAGATGGATGGGAGATGGATGGAGGATGGGAGATGGATGGGAGATGGATGGAAGATGGATGGGAGATGGATGGGAGATGGATGGGAGATGGATGGGAGATGGATGGGAGATGGATGGGAGATGGATGGGAGATGGATGGGAGATGGATGGGAGATGGATGGGAGATGGATGGGAGATGGATGGGAGATGGATGGGAGATGGATGGGAGATGGATGGGAGATGGATGGGAGATGGATGGGAGATGGATGGAGATGGATGGAGATGGATGGGAGATGGATGGGAGATGGATGGGAGATGGATGGGAGATGGATGGGAGATGGATGGGAGATGGATGGGAGATGGATGGGAGATGGATGGGAGATGGATGGGAGATGGATGGGAGATGGATGGGAGATGGATGGGAGATGGATGGGAGATGGATGGGAGATGGATGGGAGATGGATGGGAGATGGATGGGAGATGGATGGGAGATGGATGGGAGATGGATGGGAGATGGATGGAGGGATGGGAGATGGATGGGAGATGGATGGAGATGGATGGGAGATGGATGGGAGATGGATGGGAGATGGATGGGAGATGGATGGGAGATGGATGGGAGATGGATGGGAGATGGATGGGAGATGGATGGGAGATGGATGGGAGATGGATGGGAGATGGATGGAGATGGATGGGAGATGGATGGGAGATGGATGGGAGATGGATGGGAGATGGATGGGAGATGGATGGAGATGGATGGGAGATGGATGGGAGATGGATGGGAGATGGATGGGAGATGGATGGGAGATGGATGGGAGATGGATGGGAGATGGATGGGAGATGGGTGGAGGATGGGAGATTGATGGGAGATTGATGGGAGATGGATGGGAGATGGATGGAGGATGGAAGATGGATGGGAGATGGATGGGAGATGGATGGAGGATGGGAGATTGATGGGAGATGGATGGGAGATGGATGGGAGATGGAGATGATGGAGATGGATGGGAGATGAATGGGAGATGGATGGGAGATGGATGAGAGATGGATGGGAGATGGATGGGAGATGGATGGGAGATGGATGGGAGATGGATGAGAGATTGATGGGAGATGGATGGAGATTGGATGGGAGATGGACGGTAGATAGATGAGAGATGGATGGGAGATGGATGGGAGATGGATGGGAGATGGATGGGAGATGGATGAGAGATTGATGGGAGATGGATGGAGGATGGATGGGAGATGGACGGTAGATAGATGAGAGATGGATGGGAGATGGATGGGAGATGGATGGGAGATGGATGGGAGATGGGTGGAGGATGGTAGATTGATGGGAGATGGATGGAGGATGGGAGATTGATGAGAGATGGGTGGAGGATGGGAGATTGATGGGAGATGGATGGGAGATGGATGGCAAATGGATGGGAGATGGATGGGAGATGGATGGGAGATGGATGGGAGATGGATGGGAGATGGATGGGAGATGGATGGGAGATGGATGGGAGATGGGTGGAGGATGGGAGATTGATGGGAGATGGATGGAGGATGGGAGATGGATGGGAGATGGATGGGAGATGGATGGGAGATGGATGGGAGATGGATGGAGGATGGGAGATGGATGGGAGATGGATGAAGGATGGGAGATGGATGAGAGATGGATGGAGATGGATGGGAGATGGATGGGAGATGGATGGGTGATGGGTCGAGGATGGGAGATTGATGGGAGATGGATGGAGGATGGGAGATTGATGGGACATGGGTGGAGGATGGGAGATTGATGGGAGATGGATGGAGGATGAGAGATTGATGGGAGATGGGTGGAGGATGGGAGATTGATGGGAGATGGATGGGAGATTGATGGGAGATGGATGGGAGATGGATGGGAGATGGATGGGAGATGGATGGGAGATGGATGGGAGATGGATGAGAGATGGATGGAGGATGAGAGATTGATGGGAGATGGGTGGGAGATGGATGGGAGATGGATAGGAGATGGATGGGAGATGGATGGGAGATGGGTGGAGGATGGGAGATTGATGGGAGATGGGTGGGAGATGGATGGGAGATGGGTGGAGGATGGGAGATTGATGGGAGATGGGTGGAGGATGGGAGATTGATGGGAGATGGGTGGGAGATGGATGGGAGATGGATGGGAGATGGATAGGAGATGGATGGGAGATGGATGGGAGATGGGTGGAGGATGGGATATTGATGGGAGATGGGTGGGAGATGGATGGGAGATGGGTGGAGGATGGGAGATTGATGGGAGATGGGTGGAGGATGGGAGATTGATGGGAGATGGATGGGAGATGGATGGGAGATGGATAGGAGATGGATGGGAGATGGATGGGAGATGGGTGGAGGATGGGAGATTGATGGGAGATGGGTGGGAGATGGATGGGAGATGGATGGAAGATGGATGGGAGATGGATGGGAGATTGATGGGAGATGGGTGGGAGATGGATGGGAGATGGATGGGAGATGGATGGGAGATGGATGGGAGATGGGTGGAGGATGGTAGATGGATGGGAGATGGGTGGGAAATGGATGGGGGATGGATGGGAGATGGATGGGAGATGGATGGGAGATGGATGGAATATAAATGGGAGATGGGTGGAAGATGGATGGGAAATGGACGGTAGATGGATGGGAGATGGATGGGAGATGGATGGAGGATGGAAGATGGATGGAAGATGGATGGGAGATAGATGAAGGATGGAAGATGGATGGGGGATGGATGGGAGATGGATGGTAGATGGATGGGAGATGGATGGGAAATGGATGGAGGATGGAAGATGGATGGGAGATGGATGGAGGATGGAAGATGGATGGGAGATGGATGGGAGATGGATGTAGGATGGGAGATTTGTGGGAGATGGATGGGAGATTGATGGGAGATGGGTGGGAGATGGATGGGAGATGGATGGAGGATGGGAGATTGATGGGAGATGGATGGGAGATGGATGGGAGATGGATGGGAGATGGGAGATGGGTGGGAGATGGATGGAGGATGGGAGATTGATGGGAGATGGATGGGAGATTGATGGGCGATGGATGAAGGATGGGAGAATGATGGGAGATGGGTGGAGGATGGGAGATTAATGGGAGATGGGTGGGAGATGGATGGGAGATGGATGGAGGATGGGAGATGGGTGGGAGATGGATGGGGGATGGATGGAGGATGGGAGATTGATGGGAGATGGATGGGAGATTGATGGGAGATGGATGGAGGATGGGAGATTGATGGGAGATGGTTGGAGGATGGGAGATTGATGGGAGATGGATGGGAGATGGATGGAAGATGGATGGGAGATGGATAGGAGATGGGTAGAGGATAAGAGATTGATGGGAGATGGATGGGAGATGGATGGGAGATGGATGGAGGATGGGAGATTGATGGGAGATGGATGGGAGATTGATGGGAGATGGATGGAGGATGGGAGATGGGTGGAGGATGGGAGATGGATGGGAAATGGACGGTAGATGGATGGGAGATGGATGGGAGATGGATGAGAGATGGATGGGAGATGGATGGGAGATGGATGGGAGATGGATGGGAGATGGATGGGAGATGGATGGGAGATGGATGGGAGATGGATGGGAGATGGATGGGAGATGGATGGGAGATGGGAGATTGATGGGAGATGGATGGGAGATGAATGGGAGATTGATGGGAGATGGGTGGAGGATGGGAGATGGATGGGAGATGGATGGGAGATGGATGGGAGATTGATGGGAGATGGATGGGAGATGGATGGGAGATGGGTGGAGGATGGGAGATTGATGGGAGATGGATGGGAGATGAATGGGAGATTGATGGGAGATGGGTGGAGGATGGGAGATGGATGGGAGATGGATGGGAGTTGGATGGGAGATTGATCGGAGATGGATGAGAGATGGATGGGAAATTGATGGGAGATGGATGGGAGATGGATGGGAGATGGATGGGAGATGGATGGGAGATGGATGGGAGATGGATGGGATATAAATGGGAGATGGATGGGAGATGGATTGGAGATGGATGGGAGATGGATGGGAGATGGATGGGAGATGGATGGGAGATTGATGGGAGATGGATGGGAGATGAATGGGAGATGGATGGGAGATGGATGGGAGATGAATGGGAGATGGATGGGAGATGGATGGGAGATGGATGGGAGATTGATGAGAGATGGATGGGAGATTGATGGGAGATGGATGAGAGATGGATGGGAGATGGATGGGAGATGGATGAGAGATGGATGGGAGATGGATGGGAGATGAATGGGAGATGGATGGGAGATGGATGGGAGATGGATGGGAGATGGATGGGAGATGGATGGGAAATGGACGGTAGATGGATGGGAGATGGATGGGAGATGGATGAGAGATGGATGGGAGATGGATGGGAGATGGATGGGAAATGGACGGTAGATGGATGGGAGATGGATGGGAGATGGATGGGAGATGGATGGGAGATGGATGGGAGATGGATGGAGATGGATGGAGATGATGGAGATGATGGGAGATGGATGGAGATGGATGGGAGATGGATGGGAGATGGATGGGAGATGGATGGGAGATGGATGGGAGATGGATGGGAGATGGATGGGAGATGGATGGGAGATGGATGGGAGATGAATGGGAGATGGATGGGAGATGGATGGGAGATGGATGGGAGATGGATGGGATATAAATGGGAGATGGATGGAGGATGGAAGATGGATGGGAGATGGATGGGAGATGGAAGATGAGATGCATGGGAGATGGATGGGAGATGGATGGGAGATGGATGGGAGATGGATGGGAGATGGATGGGAGATGGATGGAGATGGATGGGAGATGGATGAGAGATGGATGGGGGATGGTTGGGATATGGATGGGATATGGATGGGAGATGGATGGGGGATGGATGGGAGATGGATGGAATATAAATGGGAGATGGATGGGAGATGGATGGATGGGAGATGGATGGGAGATGGATGGGAGATGGATGGGATATAAATGGGAGATGGATGGGATATAAATGGGAGATGGAAGACGAGATGCATCGGAGATGGATGGGAGATGGACAGGAGATGGATGGGAGATGGACAGGAGATGGATGGGAGATGGACAGGAGATGGATGGGAGATGGATGGGAGATTGATAGGAGATGGATGGAATATGGCTGGGATAAGGCTGGGATATGGATGGGAGATTGATGGGAGATGGATGGGAGATGGATGGAACATGGCTGGGAGATGGAAGCTGAGAAAGATGAGATATGGATGGGATATGGATGGGTAATGGAAGTTGAGAAGGATGAGATATGGGTGGGAGATGGATGGAAGATGGATGGAAGATGGATAAGAGATGGATGAGATATGGATGGGATATGGATGGGAGATGGATGGGAGATGGATGGGTAATGGAAGTTGAGAAGAATGAGATATGGGTGGGAGATGGATGGGGTATGGATGGAAGATGGATGAGAGATGGATGAGATATGGATGGGATATGGATGGGAGATGGATGGGAGATGGATGATTGATTGATTGATTGATTGATTGTTTATTTGCGGCCAACGACCCGTCATGTAGGTATATGCACATATATACAACAGAAAAACATTAGCGAATCAGTTGGCATAGTAAAATGTTTTCTCCTGATAAGAAAGTGACATATCAAAACTCTTCAATATGTGATTACATTTAAATAAAATGAAATATATGTACACCGAGGTCAAATTGTTCACGTATTAAATTTTAGTCTAATGCTCATACTGAGAGTCTGATAGGAACTGACGAGGGAAAAGAAGAGAGAGAGAGAACTGGAACTCTTTGTCAAGCCCGCTGCTCGCTACACGTTACAAGAAAACCAAAGTGTCATGGACACTTAGAGGTTTACGTGAGGTAACGAGGTTATGTTTGAGAGCTTCTGGTCTCTGAGAATTAAGGCGTAGTAAATATACATAGCTACGTCTCTTGTTTTTCTAGGGTCTTCTTTCTGTAGTAAATGTATACAGCTAGTGTATGTATTTCTCTTAAGATATCTATCAAGATATTTCTTTCGAAGTTCGTTATAGACAGGGCAATGTAGGATAAAGTGATCTTCATTCTCAGTGGCTGTACAAAATGCACACTTAACATTTAAGTGGTGTCGATTTACAAACGGCTGGTTTGTCTGCAGATTGTTGATTCCAAAGCAAAATCTAACAAATGCATCCCGAAACTTTTTAATAGTAAAACAGGTACTCTTCTAGACCAAATTGACCTTTGAGTAATGAGTACCGGTGGTATCTAGAATTCGTTGCACATTTATCATGCCATGTTTAGTGCCAGCAGTCTTTAAGTCTTTGCTTAAATTGATTCAAAAAAGCAGTTTTGTTGCCAACACCTTCATTTAGCCATACGTAAGAAAAACCTGACCGGCACAGGCAGTTTTTAATGTGTTTTCCCAGTTAGCATTTTTTTTAAATATTAGCATTCTTTAACATGAGGTATGCTTGTTTTGGTAGTCTTGTTATTGGCATAGTGGATAGCCTGAGCCAGTATTTGACCGCCTTGGTGATATACGAAATAGACAAAGGGTATCTGCCAAGATCCCCGTATACCATTTGGTTTGGTGTCCGGGTGTCTAATCCAAGGATCCTCTTGCAGGCAAATGTATGGACCTTTTCTATATTTCCTGCATTATGCAGGCCCCATATCTCAGACCCATAGAGCATTGTCGATTGCACCTGCGCGTCAAATCAAGTGTGTGCAGGTTCCACATTGCCTTCAAGGTCTGAACAACTTTTTGCTTTCCTTTTGACTCCAGATCATCAGTACAAACGTTCATGGATAATCTGGTGGAGAAGACTATGCCAAGATACTTGTACCTGTTGACTATTTCTAGAGATGTGTCATCAAGAGACCACTTTTCACCTTGCGCAAGGTGTCCACCCTTACGAAAAACCATGACCTTTGTTTTGTCAACGTTAATCTTTAAACCGAATGATTTAGATACACTCCCTAGGTTGTCTAGTTGGTTTTGTAACCCATAGGGGGTGGTAGAGAGGAGGACAGCGTCATCAGCAAACAAGAGAAGGTAGAGTTCTTTTGTTCCAGGCAGGAGCTGGACGCCATGTTTTCCATGCATGCGCACGTGGTCAGCCACCGAGTTAATGTAGAGAGCAAACAATAACGGACTCTCCAAGGCTCCCTGCTTCACACCAGCTGGGCATCTGAAGAATTCCGAGAGTATCCAGTTCCACCTAACGCATGACTGGACACGAGCATACATGGCTTTCAGCATTTTAATAATTTTAGTTGAAAGTCCTGCAGCATCAAGCGCGCGCGAGAGCAGATCGCGATTCACAGAATCGAAAGCTTTCTCGTAGTCAACGAAGGCCACGTACAACTTCCCACGACGCCTGCCATAGACGTGCTTGAGGATCATGGAGTACAGTGTGAAAACGTGGTCAATTGTTGAATGCTCCATCCTGAAGCCCGACTGTTCGTGACATATTTTGTCTTCGTCTTCCGCCCAGAGTTGCAAGCGGCGCTTCAAGATGGATGAAAATATCTTGCTGAGTGTGCTTAGTAAGGATATACCTCGATAGTTGTTTGGATCATGGATCCTGTATAGATGGATGGCTGGCTCACTCAACCTGCACGCGCTGTGTCATATAAGAAGTTCGCCGAAGGCCTCGTTTTCAATCTAGTTCGGGTTGCACTTCCGGTTACTCCGCTTACTATTAACGCCGCTGGAGAGCGAATTCTCATGGTAAGTAAAACAGATAATTGTTCAAACAGTGATGATTTATAATAATAATAATAATACAGACTACTTATACGCCCATACCTTCCCTAATAGGCAAGCTCATGGCGTTTACAATGAAAAGTCTACATTCATACAAAGCATTCCAACACTCGCACACTGTACAGTTGAAACAAAAAAGAGTTAAATATAACACAACTACTTAACCTAGGAGGCAATACACAAAAACACGAAACATTAAAGAGCCGCCTTGTGAAACTGTAAGTACATTTGCAGGCATCCCAGACGCACTTTGCAGTAAAAAAAAATGGTATTCATTCCACTTTTGACGGAAAACAAAGCACTTTGGTCAGGCTGTTCGGACTGCTTGCCCGCTTCCCTGCCTCGCCAGCCCGATTCTGCTTGGAGGTGAGCGCGAGAAGTACAGAGTCTGTGTGTAGTGTGTGCGTCGTCTGTGTGTAAATGTTCGTGTAGATGTTGTGTGAATGTCTGCTGTCCTTTCGATCTCGACGTTGGCGTGAGGGTGGAAGGCAGAGGAGGGGAGGGGACGAAAGTGGGCGCGATCGCAGTTTAAATGGCTCGAGATCGCGCGCGCCTATTTGTGTGAGTGAAAGCGTGTGTGACGGAATGCAGTAGGGATGGCATGGCCGTGGCTAATGATTTCATTGCGTCTGATTGTGTTCCTCGTTCCCCAACCTTTCATTCCACTTTTGACGGAAAACAAAGCACTTTGGCCAGGCTATGTAGTACGCCACTGTCAAGCGAAATCCTGGTGTCGCTGAGGTCCGCGCGTCAGCGGGTAGTGCTAAAGTGCGGAATCCACCGGAATCCACCGAAACCCACCGGAATCCACCGGAATCCACCGATATCCACCGGAATCCAATTGGAGGATCGCGAATTAATTACAATTTTTATACCGAAACTCACCGAAACTCGCCGAAACTCACCAGATCTCATAATTATATGGTCAAGAGTACATAGGTGCTGAGTAATAAAATGAAATAAAACCAGAATTGTTGGTCAAATTAGAGGTTTATTATGAGTGTGTGTGTGTGTGTGTGTGTGTGTGTGTGTGTGTGTGTGTGTGTGTGTGTGTGTGTGTGTGTGTGTGTGTGTGTGTGTGGTTTGAGTTTGAGTTGTGTTGACCGGATTAAGATTCAGTTTCGGTCGGAGTGATTCATATTCAGTGTTGGGTATTTTGTGAGCCAAGGATCTCAACAGGCTCAGTTTTTAAAAAAGCGGGTCCTTGTAGTAAGATGCTACGATCCTTCTGATGGGCCGAGTTTGCTTTTGTGTGTGAGTGCGTGTGTGTTTACAAGTTATTGACAATGCCGATCAAATATCCATGCACAGTGTGCGCCAAACAGTGCACCAAGAAACAGAGCAGCATCGAATGTGCCGCATGCGAAAGATGGACACACAGGTAAGTGTGTGTGTGTGTGTGTGTGTGTGTGTGTGTGTGTGTGTGTGTGTGTGTGTGTGTGTGTGTGTGTGTCTGTCGACCACGTCATTAAAACGAAATGTTTTTCCTCTTTGTTATGTATTAGCCTTCAGACTAACCAAGATTACATGTGTGGGTGATGTAGGTGACCGTACAACAGCTACAGCTTTCAACAGTCCCACATAGCATAAAAATGTTTTTAAAATGTTTGAATGGTTTGATTTACGTTTACGGTTCACAGTGAAACATTAAGAAAACGTGTTAGAAATGTCGACGCAAAAACTGATTAAATGCGAACTTAAAAAAAATGTTTTCTAAATGTTGACGCAAAAACAGTTTGAATGCGAACTTCTTTGAAACATTAATTAAATCTATTTTGCCTATAGCACTGCAAACCTGCAATTAGGTCCGAATGAAAAACATTATACTTTTTTAAAATCATAAGTCGCCCACGTGTCCTGCTACCCTTTCTCGAGTTATATATGAAACTTACAGAAGTAAAATTTTAAATTTTAATTTAAGAATAACATCAAATTTCCCCCTCTCTCTCTCCCTCCCTCCCCCCCCCCACCCCCACCCCCTCCCGCCCTCTCTCTCTCTTAAATTGTTATGATATTTGCATTTCTTTCTTGTCAAATTCTGAAAGAAATATATGTATCTTTATCTCAATAGAGAAATCCTTGTTTTGTCCTGATGTATTACTAATCTGAGCACATCCTCCATAACTTTTGTTTTCCATTATATGTTTTAAAAACATTTTCATGTTTTCCAGAAACATTAGATTAACATGGTCAGAAAACGATTTCTAAATGTTTTCCTGTGCATTTCAGTAACGTTTTAGAAACGTTTCTGGTAAACGGAAAAGAAACAAAATTCAAACCATTATAAAAGTTTTAAAACGTTTTAGATTGTTTTGTGGGTGATGTTTGTGTGCGTGTTTGTGTGGGTCATATCCCAGATAGCATTTAAAGCGGGTCCCATACCGGGCCAATGTCGGCCAGACGTGCGTGCGGGCCCAGCACTGGCATCTGGAGCTGGCCCCGTGCTGGATATGAGAATTTGTCCCACACTGGCCCTCCCACCATTCATGCCTTTTCAGAGACCTGCATGAATATGCTGATCATACTACATGCATTGCAGGTTTGAAGGAATCACACGGGACAAGATGTTAGGTTCTTCATGTTTCTTTTCCATGGATTCTATTCATTCCAGTACTGAAACTGGCAAACAACAGAAAAATCATTGTGTACACAGTAGGGCACAAACTTGACAATTGTATGCAATAAGTAACAAACTTTGAACTTTGAAAAAAAGCACAGACTTTAAGTTAGGTAAGAAAATAAAGAGAACAAGATTTAATTGTCCCTTGATTCACCCTTAATGTGACTGGGAGCTGCACAGCTGGCTCCATGACCGAAGTGCTTTCTGGCAAAGGTCCAACAGCACCTCCACCTTGCCCTCTGAGAATGTCCAAGATGCAATCAAGTTTTTGACTGACATCATTGATGCCCCTGGACACCTCTTTGTACTTGTAGAAGAGCTTGTCGACCTTTGCTTCTAGCCCTGAATAAAAAGTTCAAGGGATGTAGGTTAAAAAACAAATGTGATCCATTCAAGACCTATCTGCGCAACATGCAATTTTCCTCTTCATCCCTCTCCACAATAAACGGGAACATTTGTCATCATGAGATGGGATCGAATTAATATATTTATTAAAACACCACCTCATTTGTTGTTTATACCTTTTAGTTACAGTTCTGCAGGTTTACTTCAAAACTGTTGCTTGCATTGCAGGCATTACAGTGACACTATGACTATGAGCAACCCACAAAAAATTTAAGACCTGATTTTTCATGTTTTTGAAATTCTTAAAATAGAGGTTTTACTGTACTTTATTATGAAAATCATGATGCTGAAATATAAATGAAGCTGGTATGCTGATGAATGACTATTTTGTACGTCTATTTTAGTATTTAAGACCTGATTTTTCGTGTTTTTTGAAAGTCTTAAAATAGAGGTTTTACTGCACTTTATTATGATAATCATGATGCTGAAATATAAATGAAGCTGGTATGCTGATGACTGACTGAATTTTGATTTGCCTTGCCCACAATCAACAATAGTGATTACTATGGCACGTAAATTTTTCACATGTTGGGGAGTCTGGGGAGGAGGAGGGGAAGAGCCACAATGGTACCGTCCTAGCGGGAGGCACGCGACACGAACGTGTCGACAGTGCTGGCCTCAAACACGACTGGCTGTTAATTCTGCGTAATCTTTGCCATAATTAGCAAAATTTAACTTTAATAACTTGCAGTATTGGTAACTTAATGAGTTTAAACATCGAATTAGGCTATATACCAGCAGGACTAGACTTGATGCTGCAAACAAATAACTCCGATTCACACTCCCGCTCGTACACTGGAAGTCCGCCATTATGCGTACCAGTGCGCAGGAGAGTACTCGTCTCTGACCATCCCGGAGGATTTCGGTGGATTCCGGAGGATTTCGGTGGATTTCGGTGGATTCCGGTGGATTTCGGTGGATTCCGGTGGATTTCGGTGGATTCTCCACTTAGCACTACCGCGCGTCAGCTATAAATAGAAGTGCGCGAAGAATGTACGCTGTTCTGTCCAAGATGAGGTGAAGATTTGTGTTGATTTCAAAGACAAAAGACGTCTAACACACCCACATCCCACTGAAACAAATTATAATGAAAGAAACGTACCTCGTTTGATGCAAGCATCGTCAAAGTGTTGACTGCAGATCTTGGCCTTGTCTGGGTTGAATGCTTAGTCCACTCGATCAATTTTAGCAATGATGGCTGATCTCCATTTGTCTATCGCTTCACTGACAACTTTTCTTGGAATTCCAACAAAAGAAAGTCCCCTGCACGCCACTGATGATACCTTACAATCAACAACACAACACCTGTATCCATCTGAAGAACTGTGCGCCCTCCTTGATATTGGTTTACGAACCACGGCAGCTCTTGTATCACTGACATTAATGTCACTCATTTCCCAACACACTGTGGTTGACTAGGCGTTTATGAAATGGATGACAACAAAACTAAACACAGGGTTACAAACTAGACACATTTTCCCACCGACTTATGCGGAGAAGAAATTAAGATGGCTAAAACTAAGACACAAAAATTGTGATTTTCGCCAGGTGTTTACCTAATAAAGGCATCGGCCTTTGAAAGCGGAGCAACCGGAAGTGCGACCAGAACTATATTGAAAACGAGGCTATCGGCGAACTTATTTCTGTACACGCCACAGCCAGCCGTCCATATGATGTAGTGTCCATGTTTGGATCCATTCTGGATCCCTTTTTAAACAGCGGCATTATTACAGACCGAGACCATACTTGTGGAAAGGACTGAGTTTCAAAAAGAACATTAAACATCTTTGTCGAGTCACAAGCCGTTTTCAAGCATTCACCTGGTATATCGTCCAGACCTGGCGATTTCCCCGGTTTGATGTTGCGTATAGCCGTCTTTACCTCCTCAAGGGATATTGCAGCATCGAGTTCATCGGCCCTTTGGGTAAGTATATCATGGACATTGTTAGTTGTTGAATCGAGGCTTCCGTGCAAGTGTCGATGAAACAAAGTCTCAAAATGAACTTTCCAGATGCCTATGTCAATGTCTCTCTCTCTCTCTCTCTCTCTCTCTCTCTCTCTCTCTCTCTCTTTCTCTCGCTCTCTATCTCTGTCTGTCTGTCTCTCTCTCTCTCTCTCTCTCTCTCCCTCCCTCTGTATCTGTCGGTCTTTCTTCTCTCGCTCTCTCTCTCTCTCTCTCTCTCTCTCTCTCTCTCTCTCTCTCTTTCTCTCCGTGTTTACTCTTCCCCTCTGTGTTCACTATCCCTCTCTCTGTCTTTCTCTGTCTTATTCTGTCTATGTCTCTCTCTGTCTCTCTGTATCTCTCTCTGTATCTCTCTCTGTGTTTCTCTGTCTCTGTCTGTCTGTCTCTATCTCTCTCTGTCTTCCTGTCTCTGTCTCTCTCTGTGTCTCAGCCTGTCTCTCTCTCTCTGTCTCTCTCTGTCTGTCTGTCTGTCTGTCTGTCTGTCTGTCTGTCTGTCTGTCTGTCTGTCTGTCTGTCTGTCTGTCTGTCTGTCTGTCTGTCTGTCTGTCTGTCTGTCTGTCTGTATGTCTGTCTGTCTGTGTGTCTGTCTGTCTGTCTGTCTCTCTCTCTCTCTCTCTCTCTTTCTCTCTCCTCTCTCCAATTTTCTGCCTGTATATCAATGTCGTAGCTTTTCATGCACAGTAGATGGGGAAACATGACATGCAACCATTATCTGGCATGGCCGATTTTTTCTTTCAGCTGTTTGCGGACGATATTGCACTTCTCTCTACGACTGCAGCTGGCCTACAAAATCAATTGTACAATCTTGTCCACATCGCTCATTACTTGGGTCTAAAGTTTAATCCAGATAAAACCAAGGTGTTGGTCTTTCGGAAAGGGGTCATATAGTAAAGGGTAAACGATGGTCCTTGGGGGACAGAAAATAATTGAAGGTAGTTAATTACTATGAGTATTGAGGTTACACTTTTTCTACAAGGCCATCCTCTAGTGTCCATCTGACTAACCTAGCTACCGAGGGGAAACAGAGTTGTTCAGATACTGAAGACCATGCGGCGTTTATATGATCTTCATACAACTGTATTCTTGAAGATGTTTGATTCTCAGGTGCAGTCATTTTTACTCAATGGTTCTGAAGTATGGGGAATAAGTAACGGTGGTTTTGTAGGGAAAATCCCAATAGTTTCGCATGTATAAAGATCTGAATTTTTGACAGCCAAATTCCTAACCACATGGAATATGGCGATCTAGGTCGTCATCCCTGTCCATCAAAGGGTGAACGGGTGTTGTGAAGTGTTGGCTTAAAGTGAGTAAAATGCATACCAGTCGACTACCAAAACAAGCATACTTTTCCCTTCTGAAGTTGTCTGTACCCAGGACTAGAAATTGGGCAACTAACGTAGAAAACTGCCTGTCCAAGTTTGCTTTTGCCAATATGTGCTTTAGTGGTGGTGTGAGAATTTAAATTAAAACTGAGGGATTGCAACATCCAAGAATGGTAGACTAACAAGTCAAACAGTGAGAGATACCGTTGGTATACTTCCCTCAAATCCATCTTTAGAAAGGAAGAGTATATTTATAGCCTTACAATGTAGAAATTCCTGGACTCGTTTGTAAGGTTCCGATAAAGTATAAATGATCTGATGAATAACAAACATCGTTATGATGAAATAAAGGAGGACAAGAAGTTTTCCTTTAGCATTGAAAATGAAAATAAAGACCATTCACTGTTGAAATGTACTTTCTACTCATGCCTCAGATTAAATGTGTCGGACACAATCTGCACAAAACATTGCGCAGCTAATTGATACATCGAGTGAGAGACAAACAAGAGACGTGGCTATGTATGTTCATTATGCTTTGAAACTTTGGAAGGGAAAACTTTCAGTTGATATACAGTGATAATCCTACTGATAATTGTCCATCATATACATTTGTGCTTGTGATCTCCATATTGTTAAGGACGGTCGGCCTAAAAACAATAAAAAGTCAAAGTCAAAGTCTCTCTCTCTCTCTCTCTCTCTCTCTCTCTCTCTCTCTCTCTCTCTCTCTCTCTCTTTCGTTAATGATTCTACCAGAACACTGCTTTGTCTGTCATGCGGTGAAAAGGACGAGGAAGAACTACATTTCTTGCTCTGGTGTCCTGCCTACGAAGACCTCAGACATAAGTATATTTATGATTTGTTTGACAGAGATTATCGCGTAGGTATCACTGACTTATTACGTACAGATAATGTCCATCTCATGAGGTCAGTTGCGATGTATCTATATTATGTCTTTAGAAGAAGACAAGAGGCCTTAAAAACAACCGTTGAAATGTTCGAACAATTAGGTTGTGATAGACTGGTGGCCTAACAGATAAAATCGTTCGTTCGTTCTCTCTCTCTCTCTCTCTCTCTCTCTCTCTCTCTCTCTCTCTCTCTCTCTCTCTCTCTCTCTCTCTCTCTGTGTGTGTGCGTGCGCGCGCTCTCTGTGAAAATGCGAGACTTCTACCTTATCTCGCCATAAGAATCACGATACGTGAGATGCTTTTGCTATATTCCAGCTCGACACTGCATACCTAGTGTCTGAGTTGTGTTCATGTTGAAGCCGTTATATTTAACCTTCCATCAAGTTTGCTATAATTATAGATCACCTGCTCCCGGCAGCCCCATTTCCAGTCGTCTCTCCTATGAATGAGTGCATTGTCAACTTATCAACCTCATCTGGATTGGATTGATGGTGTTTTACGGCCTATCAGCCTAGGCTATGTAAGGCCACTAAGCACGAAAATCACTAGAACAGTTCAGAGTAAACGCAAATCAAGTCACGGTGTCCCTAGTCATTCGCCTCTTACGAATCTCCTAGGGAGACGAGGTGGGTCAATTCTTACCCCGAGCCCACAGGGGGCTCAACCTCATCTGGTGTTTCTGAAGGCTGATTCAGCAAGCGGGCTGTGGCGTTTGATTTCGAGCGAGGCGCAAAGCCGTGTTTTAGTCCCGGGACGGGAAAAATATGGATTATCTTATCATAAATGTTTCCAACTTGCCTCAAATGTACAGCGCCAACTGGTCTATAGTCCGCGCCCGGTGTTGACACAAAGGTACAGCGCCAACAGGTCTATAGTCCGCGCCCGGTGTTGACACAAAGGTACACAGCTGAAATGTCGAAAAGCTTGAGGACCAATGTCCTGAAATGCGGGAGAGGTCCGTTGAAAGAAATTGAGAAATGCCAGCGATAAATGCCAGCGATTAATGCTAGCCAAGCCAAGCCAACCCAAGCCAACCCAAGCCAAGCCAACCCAAGCCAAGCCAAGCCAACCCAAGCCAACCCAAGCCAACCCCAGCCAACCCCAGCCCAGCCAAGCCAGCAAGGCAAGCCAGCAAAGCAAGCAAGAAAGCAAGAAAGACAGAAAGACAGAAGGAAAACTGTAATGAAAGGAAGGAAGGACGGAAATACAAAACAGAAAATACAAAAGAAAATAAGAAAGAAAGACAATAAGGAAAAAGAAGTAAAGAAAAATCACTTGCGTGAAAAAGGATAGAGTAGAGAACATGGAATTAGCAGAATGAATGTTATGACGGAAAAATGCATAATATTGACTTCGCAAACATTCAGAAGGCTGCTCTGGAATGGTTTGGATCGTGAGTGTCATGCACATTCCACTCAACATTTTCCCCCATACGTTATGTTGACAGTGAATCAGACGAGAATGAAAACTGGAATCAACACGCCGTTGAAGCAAGGATTTAGAGAAAGACTTGTTTCACGTTGAGAGATATATATACCCACAAGCTCCCTTTTGAACTTTCAGTTGCGGAATCCATTCCACTGGTGATTCACACTAGTGGACTTGTCCGACGAAGGGGATTCGATGTTGGTCGTTTAATTCTCAGTGCCTCCAACACAAAATGAGAACCAAATTATTACGTGCTCATTTGCTTACATGCGCAATCTTGGACGGTCATTGCGCCCATAGAATGAGAAGAAAGTGTTAATAACAGACGAACTGGTGTACACAATGCTCTTTTAGCTGAATTGGGTTACGATGAATATCATATTCGCAGCAATCATCAAGGCGATCGGCTTTGTTTCGAGCAAAAACGCCTATGCAAAAACGCAGCCAATCAGATGCCTGCCTGCCAGCGAAGTAGGATCCGCACCCCTTTCCTCGGACGAGTCCACTAGTGTGGCCCACCAGTGAAAGAGATTCTGCATTTGCAGTGCCAGTAACGGTAAACTCAAGAGCAAAATCTACTTTTAAAAGTTATCCTCGTAGTACACAAGAAAGTATCAACTTACTATGTAACTAGAAAATAGAATGTTTACTTAAATGCGTACATGACAGCATACCCCACAGAATGTCTGTACCGTTTTCCATTTGGAGCTCAGGCAGTTTTCAGGATACAGTGACCGCTTCTGCAGATTTTGTCTGTCACAGTCCCACTTCTTGAGATATCACCGTCTTTCTGGCCCTCCAACCCTCTGCCTCCCTTCCCGCCATTTGTAAAGAGCCCTGGTCCCCATCATTGCTCTCTACAAGCGGACAGGGAACAAGCTACAGCTTTTTCCATCGCGAGAAAGAACCTGCTCTGTCGGGCAACTTTACCATAGATGTAACTTGTTCAACATCGAGTTTGCTGGTAAAGTTACTTTATATTGCGGTGGTAGTTGGTGGTGTCGGTGCTTTCGTCGTCGTCGTCGTTTCCATTGCTCCTGTCCCATGGAAAGCTTTATTTCACTGGATGTCTTCATTACAACACACCTTATTGAAGTTGAATTATTGCTCGTTTTACTACTCATGTGATCACTTTTGTAATAGGATTATGGCTTGTATCAAACACACTGTTCTGTTCTATTGGTGAATGTCTGCATTCATATCAATATTGCAACTGGAGTCGACCCCGAAAGCTCAGCAGCCAGGGCTCACTGAGAGACGGGGACTGCAGGCGACTTGTATGTAGCAAACCGGACATGAATACAGCAGAAGGAAGTAGCTGGAAAAACAAAACAAATGTCGACGCAAGATTTCGACTAAAACGTCTTATACAGGCATAAAACAAAACGTGCCTCCACAGAATAGGGATAAAATGTCAACTGGACGTAGAAACTTACTTGGCTGCGGGGTGATGAGTATTTACATAAAACTTTAATTTCACAACACACCGATGAGGCAGACGACATCTGGACGGAAAGGGCTTTGTGGGCAGATACTTTTTGTGACTCACTGAAACGCGGGGGCCGCGGGCAGAGGTTTCAGCTGTTGCGGGGGCATGGAGGGGCTCCTGCCATCAATATCATCGCTGCACGTGAACACTTCCGCTTCCCGTGGACCAAACGACTTTTGTCACCAGCTTCTGTCCCTAAAAGCGCACACGTCAAGAACGAGTTGCGTACGCTAGCATCTCGCGAGGATTGTTAAGGAACGCAAGGACAGCCCAAGGCGCGTGAATTGCGCACGGCTCCTTGCTCGCTGGGAAGGTCAAGTTTTTGCGAGAAGGCTTCTGAGGTACTTAGCCGCGGCTCGCGAGAAATTTCAAAATGGTGGAGACCCTGCACGTAGGGTTGATGCTCACAGACGGAAGTATATCACTGTCCGAGAATGGGAAAATGTACGATCAGGGAAGCATATGCTGTTGGAATGCTCATGTGTATCTTTCGAGGAGTATGTAAATACATTATTTCTCGCCTGAAAGTCGAAAAAGGTTTTTGGTATTAGCACACATAAAGGAGGGTCAGCACGCCGAACATGTCTACTCTCTGAAATATGTCCCTTGAATTCATCCCGACTGTATCGAGGCACAACACTTTACACAAAATTTTATACACATGTATCCGGGCTGCTTTTTTTTCTTTGACAAAGTTCCCATGCCACTCGAGACGTCATCATAGTTTGTTCGCTCATGTGAAAAACTACTGTGATGTCTGTATCGTCAGCTACTTCGTCTAACAGCGCCTTCTTTGCCATCATTTGCCTGAACGCTGCCATGTTCCGTCGGACTTCCGCCTCGCCAACTAATGATTGGACGTTGCATAGAGGCCTTGCCCTTGCTCGCCTTGCATCGGCTGGCTCGCGAGAAATTTTGCCAACTAGAAGGCTGGGCGATGCGCCCCGTGACATTAAAAAAACCAACACCCACATATTGAAATCGATACCTGGTCACACAGGCACGTGCTCTGTAACCGGGGTTCAATGACTGCTGAGCTAAGACCGTGGGTGGACGTTCTTCAATGCAGCTCCACTGCATCAGGCTTTGCTCCAGGCGAAAAGACTCGAGCCACGGTTCTGGCGACGGCGCACAACTACCTTCTTGGTGACTATAACTTTTCCTTTTTGCCTCTGTTTATGCTGGCTGGTCTTTGGGGAAAGTTTTACTTCAGGTCGAAATGGACAATCAGCAGATTTTGCCACCTCGGTAAAGAAAGTTTAAGGTGGCAGGTTTGCACTTACAAAAACAGTTATGCTTAAATAGGACGATACTTTTTATGTTGAAATTTCCCACAAGGGCAAAGCTTGTACGGCCTTTATTCTTGACCAACATGAACTGGACTACAACAGTCATGATTACAACAATGAAACAATTATCATGACAAAAGAGCTGACTATATACTTCAAGATATTCCATGCATCATAATAATGTTTTGAGACCACATCAAAGCATCAGCATACCCAAACTATGCATTTTGACATTTAAAAAAATGTGGTTTTCAAAACATTTGCCTTGAAAAGTACACATGCATGTTCAATGCATGAAAGCTTGAAAACTCCAAGACAAACCACATGGAATGAGAGGCAAGGATAATTAAAATGAGCTCTGAATAATGACAATAGTTCTGGAATATGCATATTTTTTGGTGCATGCACATAATCTCAGTTGATCCACGCTTGTGGAAAAACTGAGAGCTAAATTTCAAGTTCATAAACAGCCAGTGTACATTGTTGCCTTACAAGGGTGAATTATTGCACTCTGACACAAGCTAAACATTAGAGTGTGTGGTGGTAGTGTTCCCTTGAAGTGCTGAAGTTCAAATTTTAAACTTTCCAAGGCAAATGTTTTGAAAACCACATTCTTTTTTATGTCAAAATGCATAGTTTGGAGTACTGTAGCAGGATGTAATTAGAGAACTGAACATGTGAGTGAGGGGGAGCAGTGGATGTAAATAGAGAACTGTCAGAACTGAACATGTGAGTGAGAAGGATCAGTGGATGTAAATAGAGAGCTGTCAGAACTGAACTTGTGAGTGAGGGGGAGCAGTGGATGTAAATAAAGAACTGTCAGAACTGAACTTGTGAGTGAGGGGGAGCAGTGCTGTGGATGTAAATAGAGAACTGAATATGTGAGTGAAAAGAAGCAGTGGATGTAAATAGAGAACTGAACACACAACTAATGAGTAAGCCTAATGTGGAGCAGTGGATGTAAACCAAATGAGTGATGTACAGTACTATTTGATATTAGCAGTATACATGTGCTTGTGTAATAAAGAAACCCCCCCCACATATGTTGCCGTTTTCACGGGTTTTGTTTCATTGCCGCGCGAATCTCATGACAAAGTTAGCAATCTCATGACAAATCATGCAAAATCTCATGATAAAACACTAAAAGTACTTGACACCTATGGCATCAATTACAACGAATCTCGTATGATTCAGAGATTTTCAAGAACAATCTAGTCAGAATATAAGTTTGAAAGGGCGTCATAAACAATTTCAGCACAGTATGTGCTTGTTTTGAAAGAATTTTTCATAGAATTAGCGTACTGATTGCCATTGCGCATGTTGACGTTTGTGATCTAAACAGAGGAGACGAAGCACTACTTATGATCTTAAAGAAACCAAAACTGTGGCAGCGCAGTAATCTATCCTCTGAGACAGGTTTTCATTGGCTGAGTAACTGATCATGGAAAGAAGGCTCTAGAAATAGCGATCCAATAGGAAAACATAATGTAAACAAAGCATGCGCTCGACCGCCCACTATGACGGATCAACCGAGTACGTCTGGCGAGACTGAACGATTACGTTGTATATGAAGTGCGTTTGAGGTTCTTGCTGCTGTAATATATAGCAAAGATAATCCTGATGTCGAGATAGAGGATAACAACAATGATTCGGACTTCGATCTCGGGAAGAAGGAAAGGACCTGTGTTGTCTGCAGTCTATACACCAGAGAGAAAGGCAGGAAGAGATCGAGAACCTACTCTCCAGGATGTGACGTGGGATGCCATTTGGCATATGAGCCAAGGTTGGAGCACTACAGAAGAATTCCAAAGCGTGGCAGACTAGAGGGAGCTGGAGAGGAAGAGGAGGTTGACTGAACAGTCTCTGTTGATAGTGGCATATCAGAATTGCCTTATTCTGACCTTGGCTTTTTGAACTCTGATGAAGACTCATTGCTGAGGCAAAGTTGCTCATTCCTGTCTTGATATTTTGCATGTTGAAGCTCCCAGCAGGAAGGAAAGTGACATTTAATCCTTTGCTTTTTCACATTTGTATGCTTCTATAATAGTCTTAGATTAGATGCTACCAAAACTGTTAAAAAAATTATACTCATCAGAAGTAGCTTATATTATTGTTGACACATTTCTGATTTGATATCAACTCAACAAAGTTTCTTTATCATGAATGTAAAAAGTGAGGTGTGTAGATAGTGATACTTTTTATTTCACCTTTATTCATTTTCTTACAATTTCATCTGGGTTTTGCTGACATATCTTGTATTTGAATGCTTATGTTGGCTAAAATTATAATGTACCCCAAAATTAACAGAAAGCATTCCGTGGGCACTCATAATATTTGAATTCTTTCCAAGTTTCTTGTAGCCAAGCAATGCTTACATATTTTTTTCTTGGGTAGGATAATGTTTTTGCTTGCTTGTCAAGTGCCTTTTGTCACCCTTCTTCCATATAAAAGTGTACCTTAGTAGGTGGGTAGACAGCGCCGATTAAAAAAAAAAATTAAAAGCTGCATTCCAGAAGTGATTTCTATTTGCCATAAATATATATGTCATATTTCTGATAATAAACATATAGTTCATTCAATAAGCTTTCTAGTGATATATAGTTTGTATGTGTTATTTCTGCATGTTGTATGCTTATTTGGTCATTTGGCACTTGACCCGTGAACAGGAAAAAACTGGTGACATTCGGGCACTAATAGTCTGACACCCGGAGGGTTAACACACTCGTATTTTGGGCCTATGTTTCTTTCTAGTGGCATGTGGCAGGAATAGATTTGATCAGCTACTTTGAGGGTTACAGCAAAATCAGGGCGACCAATAGCGAGAAGACAGTAATCAACCACGCTATTGCCTTGCTGAGATACGAAGGTGAAATTTCCTTCTCTGTCACCGTCAATACTACCATTGAGGATACAAAACGGTGTATTTTGCATATATCGATTAAAATTTTGCCAAATCGGTTCGTCGTTTGGTCGCACGATTTCCGGTCTTTCCGTAATTCAGCGCCTCACTCTCAACCGTCTGGCAACTTCTCTTTGAGAAACACCATCCTGGGCCCAACCCAGGGCTCGGCCACGATCAACAGTCGTCAGCTTTCTTCTTGCGACCATGTCTTTCTCTGCAGTGATTTGGTAACATTTTCGTTTCCCTTTTTATCCAATTAAAGTTGAAAACTGTTCATTGGACATTGGTCGGGCACGTGCATTTTGTTTTGTTTTTAATTTTAACAGGCATGTTTTACAAATGTAACTGGTCAGCGCGTTGCATTTTTTCCCCAAAACGGCTTCGTTGTACCGCACGTGAACACTTTTTCAACAAAGGGTAATGCGCTAAAGGCTCCTTCACACTGCAGAATAATGTCATACGCAACCACTGTCAAGCTTTTGCCTGGTAACTCCTTATTTTCATTTAGCATTGCAACAAATTGTAATTTCATAAAATTTCAAGAGTGACCCTTAACTATTTGTGACTAGTGTAGTTTGTGCGACCGCGCGTGTGAGTGCATGCGAGCGCTTGCTTGTGCGTGCCTCTTAAGGGCTAACTTAATAGCCCGAATGTCAGTCGGGTGAACCGGCGTTCGGGGATCTCGCCGAACCTGCGTTCGTTCTCAATAGAGCGCGCCAAGACTGCTTGTCGTTCGGGTGTGTTCGGATGGTTTCGGCGAAATGTGTGTCGAGGCCTAATTGATCAAACGAACTTGACGGAAGTGACGACTCATAATATTGTCATGGAGGTCACAGAAGAGAAACTGTGGCGTACAATTGTTGAGGGTCTGTGATCTCATATTGCTGTCTAGTATCATATAAACCGATTTGTGTGAGCTATTATTTTCTATGCAACATCTGATGCAAAGAGGATCATAGATGCATGTATATTCTTATTCTTATCTTTGATTCTGGTCGAAATCCTTCCTGTTGAAACTATAGTAGTCGTCGCCAATGCGAGTACTGTCATTCTTATTGTAAAAGTATGGTTTATATAGCGATTTATTGGCCAAACCAAGTTGTCAAACTGCTCCCCTTTCTTATGCAGTCCCTCAGTCTTCATTTTCGTCGTCGTCGCCAACCGGGCGTTGTTGTTATTTTAATAGAGGCGAACACACAGCGTCAGCGAGAGAGTTGGTACGAACCCAGCCAAGCTTCGCGCACTTCTATTTATAGCTGACGCGCGGACCTCAGGGACACCAGGAAAGATTATATTTATATACACTGTTGTCCTCGAACCTGCCTTTGGCTGTAAAACGGTCCACACGGAGGACGAGAGGTCATATCAGAAAAGGCGTCGACAGACGTACCGTTTTTCAAGCCGATTTTGCTGCCGATCCGGTCTAGACCGTTGTGTAAAAATTGGGTTGATAGCAACACGCAACGATGCAGTCGAGCCTGCCAACAGATGCTTCGCCGTGTAGATGCGTCGACCTTAATTTCCATTTTTAAAATGTAGGAGCATTCACGACCTATTGCTGCATTCAACATACAGCTTTGATAAATGAATGCTGTTTATGGCTTATATTTTTCTTCGGATGGGTTTCTAGTATCCCCAAATACAGCGTTTTCTGTGCGAAGCGTAGACATGTCTGCAATTTAATTGTGAAATTGTCGCGAGAACACCAACAAACACTCCTCCTCGTAAGAAGAGCCGGTTTCTCAGCCAATGAGAAGCCAGCTCCCAAAACATGCGCTGCAAGCAAATTTTTGCTCGACTCGTGCTCGCCGAACCAGAGCGAGCGTGACTGTTGGGGTGTTCGGCGCGTACGTTCACGGGCAGTTAAGGGCGAACACAGTTGGGGCCAAACGATTTGGTTGGGCGAAAGCTGTTCGGGGCATTCGCCGATAGCCCGTTCGGGCTATTAAGTTAGGCCTTTACGTGCTCGTGCAAATGAATTCCTTCGAGCCAGCGTGTGCGAGCTTGTGCGAATAAGTGTATGTGTGTGCGTGTATGCATGGGCGTATGTGTGCGTGCAAGTGTGTGTGCATATATGTGTAAATGTGTGAATATGCGTATGTGTGTATGTGTGTGTATGTGTTTGTATATGTGTGTGTGTGTGTATATGTGTGTGTGTGTGTGTGTTTTGTGTGTGTGAATTCGTATGTGTTTTCTCATCACCATTGTTTCAGAGACGTATGAATTACCCGACTGGTTTGAAAAAAAGTTATCAAAAAAATTATTTATTTTCATATCCACCCCCACCCCCACCCCCCACCCCCCCACCCCCCACCCACCCCGATTTAATGACTTTCTAAAAGTGTTCTCAGGCTCGCAAACCGGTCAAATGTACATGAATTTTGATACATTCTTACAGTTTCACCAACCATTCTATGCGCAAAGCAGATTTACACTACTCAGCTGATGCAATATGCATTCTTTTGCCAATTCTTTCAGGACCGTTTGGCTGGCAAGCATGATGCTGCGATGTTGTCGCCCTCGACGGCTGCTGCTCATCTGCTCGGCAGCCTCTGTTCTGACTCTTCTTCTCCTGGTCCTCCGCAGGGGCCCGTCCTTTCGGTACGTAGCTTCCCGCCTCAGGTAAAGTATTTCTGATTTTGGGGGGTTGATTGATAAGATCTTTCGGACGATCGGCCTTTGAGAACTATGTAAGGCCATTGACCACGAAACTGACTAGAGCCGGAAAGTGCAAGTCGAGTCTCAGTGTCCCAACGTATTGACCGCGAAACGCATAGGGAAACGCGTGGGTCTATTCTCACCCCCAACCTACGGAGGGATATTTCCTGAAATAAATTGACACTTGTGATGTTGAAGTGGAGATAGGGATGGTGGTGCTGGCGGCCGGGATAAGTATGGCGGCGAGGACAACATCGGCGACGACGAAAACAATGCCGATAAAACGACGACTACGACGACGACGAGTTCATACATTTCATATATTTCATACATTTAATACCGTTTCGTTTAACCTACAATCGTTAATTAAACATTCACTTCGGTCGAATTTCCCCCTGTGGGTTGGGGGTTACAAGAATTGACCCACCGCGTCTCCCCACGCGATTCGTTAGAGGCGAATAAATAGGGACATCGTGACTTGATTTGCGTTTATTCTATTCTAGTGATTTTCGTGCTTAATGGCCTTACATAGCCTACAGAGGCTGATAGGCCGTAAAACACCACCCATCCATCCATCCATCGGTCGAACTGGATGCATCATCTTAATTCAAACAATACATTCAGTTTCGTTGCACGTTCTATTTCATGCAGTCGCGTTTAGTTTGGTGCCGATCCTCTGTAATGGTCACGACATCAGCAGAATTCTGTGTCCCGCTGCAGGATCCTCAGTCATGGACACGAAATCAGCAGCATTATGTGTCCTGCTGCAGGATTTTCCGTCATGAAGTGTGGGCACTAAGTCCTTCTGAGTTGGCGTGTACCAATGCAACGCTGCGGCAGTTGGCAGGATCTGCATCTCTTGAACCCTGCCTGGATAAAAATCCCATTCTCCCTCTGTACTCTACTTGACAATCTGAAGCGCCGCCTTGTTGGATCTACTGGAATAGGTCCTGAAAGCCAACAAACAAGAAGAAATAAAGCTGGCACGGCGAGCATCGAGCGGGTCAGGCTTTATGTTGCACTTCTGAGTCCTCTTCTCCACATGACTTAGAACAGTCCACAACAGGGACTGTCAATAAGATTTATCTTCTATGCATATACAAGGGAAAGTGTGTGTGTGTGTGTGTGTGTGTTTGTGTGCGCGCGCGCGCTATTGTCGCCATGCATTCCTGCACCATCTAAGCTAGTGGATTCAGTGCAAACATGACACACATATTCAAATAAACCAAAAAATGTTCAGTCCCAGGGATAGAACCACGGCACTGCACCTCGCACATCGTCAAACCCCAAAGCATGCTCGCTTATCTCCGCCTGTTAAGGCAAGAGAGGAGAACACTGGCGGGTGGGCTGCCAGGGAATAGTATACACGTATGTTTTAGACAGGAGAGAAGGGAAGGGAAGTTCCTTTAAATACTTTTGTTCTGCTTTGGCATGTTGTAGACGTTGAATCAAAGCTAACGCAGTCACAAAGAGGGGTAGGTGCATCCTAGATGGTCACCAAATATAATCAGACAGACGCACAGACAGCATTACAAGCATGGACAGATTTACGTCACAGGGTTGCAGCAAGTATGGCATTGCCGAGATATTTAAATAAACCCAGAATTTTCCCGCCCCAGGGATCGAACCACGGCACTGCACCTCGAACTTCCCTTTCTTTCCATCTTGTTTAAAATTGACACACATAATCCAGGTGCCATAAAAAACTATCTACTTTTGTGGTAACGACAGCAGGGGCAGGGTTTTTATCGATCTTTTGCAATTCTTTAAAACATTAGGTTAAAAGGCTATGCTGGCTCTTAACTGAGTTCGGCCCCCAGAACTGGAAAGTCGTGGTAGAGACAAGGATGAAGAGGGCGGTGAGAGGCGTGCTTATAGTCCCTCTCAATAAAGATAACCCGTGTCCACCTCTGTGCTGATAAAGGAGGAGAAGGAGCAGAGAGGAAGAGGAGGAGGAGGAGAGGCAGGGAGGAGGAGGAGGAGGAGGAAGGCTGCGGACGAAGAAGGACGGGGAACGGAGGAGGAGGGAGAACGGAAGAGGAGGATAAGGGAGGTGGAGGGAGGACGGGAGAAGAGGAGGATGGAGGAGGAGAGAGGAGGAGGGAGGAGGAGGGAGGAGGAGGGAGGAGGAGGGAGAACGAAAGAGGAGAAGGAGGGAGGAGGAAAAGAACGGAAGAAAAGGAGGAGGGAAGAGGAGGAAGAACGGAAGAAGAGGATAAGGGAGGAGGAGGAAGAACGGGAGAAGAGGAGGAGGGAGGAGGATGGCGAACGATAGAGGAGAAGAAGGGAGGAGGAGAAGAACGGAAGAGAAGGAGGAGGGAAGAGGAGGAAGAACGGAAGAGGAGGATAAGGGAGGAGGAGGGAGAACGGGAGAAGAGGAGGAGGGAGGAGGAGGGAGAACGAAAGAAGAGAAGGGGGGAGGAGGAGAAGATCGGAAGAGAAGGAGGAGGGAAGAGGAGGAAGAACGCAAGAGAAGGAGGAGAGAGAACGGAAGAGGAGCTGGAGGGAGAACGGAAGAGGAGGAGGGAGGAGGAGGGAGAACGGAAGAAAAGGAGGGAGAACGAAGGAGGAGGAAGAGGAGGAGGAGGGAGGAGGAGGGAGAACGGAAGAAGATGAGGAGGGAGGAGGAGGAAGAAAGGAAGAGGAGGAAGAGGGAGGAGGAGAAGAACGTAGGAGAAGGAGGACGGAAGAAGAGGAAGAACGGAAGAGGAGCAGGTGTTACGGGGGTCGTTGTTTCTCCTCTCTTGTATAAATACCTTTTGGTTTCTTCTCTGTAGTCAATGGGCCTTCTGTTGTAGAGCCGGATGTCCTTCGGGAAGAGCGAGGTATACCGCTTCAGTCTTGTCTGCTGGTCTGCTTGATTCCGGAGGGCTTGATGTTCCATTTTGGTTGGACAGAAAACTTCATATCTCTTCTTAAGTTCTTATTCCTTTATTCATAGCAGAAAGACACAAGATGTTACACTGCCCAACATTCTCTACCTCTCTATCTCTCTCTGACTACATTCTATCTCTCCGGGTCTGATCCTTCTGTCTGCCTCTGCCTGCTTCCGTCTCTCTCCTTCCTGCCTCCTTGGTCGTCTCCGTATCCTCGGCTCTTGCACCCCCGTCCCTGGTCTCTCTCTGCTCTCTTTATTCTGCCATCCCAAATTACTAACGTTCCTATGTTCTTAGTCACAGCCTGTTCGCATTACCTTTTATGGTCATGCACCTCGTCCATAGCGAGGAAAAGGGGGGATACTGCACATATTCACGCGTGGGGGGGAATGGAATGGTCTCTGGGAAGACAGTACATCTCCATTCGGTCTAGAACTCTCTCCCAAAAATAACTTGCTTCCTGATCTATTTTCTAGGGCGCATTCCATCTGGAGGTAGGCCTACAGCGTCTCTCTCCACTTCTCAGCCTAACACTCGCTTTTTCCAGCATAACAGAGGGAGGAGGAGGGAGAACGGAAGAGAAGGAGGAAGAACGGTGGAGGAGAGAGGAGGAGAGAGAACGGGAGAGGAGAGAGGAAGAGGGAGAACGGTGGAGGAGAGAGGAGGAGGGAGAACGGAAGAGAAGGAGGGAGAAGGTGGAGGAGAGAGGAGGAGGGAGAACGGGAGAGGAAGAACGGAAGAAGAGGATAAGGGGGTAGGAGGGAGAACGGGAGAGGAGGAGGGAGAGGGAGAACGGTGGAGGAGAGAGGAGGAGGGAGAACGGAAGAGGAGAGAGGAGGAGGGAGAACGGGAGAGAAGGAGGGAGAAGGTGGAGGAGAGAGGAGGAGGGAGAACGGGAGAGGAGAGAGGAGGAGGGAGAACGGTGGAGGAGAGAGGAGGAGGGAGAACGGAAGAGAAGGAGGGAGAACGGAAGAGAAGGAGGGAGAACGGAAGAGAAGGAGGGAGAACGGAAGAGAAAGAGCGAGAACGGTGGAGGAGAGAGGAGGAGAGAGAACGGGAGAGGAGGAGGGAGAAGGTGGAGGAGAGAGGAGGAGGGAGAACGGAAGAGAAGGAGGGAGAACGGTGGAGGAGAGAGGAGGAGGGAGAACGGAAGAGAAGGAGGGAGAAGGTGGAGGAGAGAGGAGGAGGGAGAACGGGAGAGGAAGAACGGAAGAAGAGGATAAGGGGGTAGGAGGGAGAACGGGAGAGGAGGAAGAGGGAGGAAAAAGAAGAAAGGAAGAGAAGGATAAGGGAGAAAGATGGGAGGAGGTGAGCAGAGTAGCAGGCAAAACCCGCTTTCTATCTGCTTCCATACTCTTTTCTGTCATTTTACCCTCCAACATTATTACCTCAAACATTCAAACAATAAGCTTGATAAGGCACTAGACATGTACAAATTCGATAACATAAATTGTTTGTGCATAAATGGAAACTTGTTTTTAGTTGATAATATTTTTTAGCAAGGTAGTGAACCTTCCCACTGAACTGACCATCAGCTACACGAATGACGCACGTTATATGGCATGCATTCACAATATCACGTGACCGAACGGTGACGGACTATCTGGTTATGGTAGCATTCTGTGAACCCGAGTCGGTAGGCGAAGTCTCTAGTGAACTAGAATGATCTGGTAGTCCCTGTGGCACAGAATGTTGTGGATGTCGATTCATCGACGCCAACACAAATGTAGGATTTAGCTTAGCTTAACACGTTTCTCATTCACTGGGACAATACAAGCGGGACAAGGTAACATTTCCATGTAGATTTCTATTGTTGTCAACGACGCATTTTCCTGTGGTGGTAGATACCGCAAATGTTGCATTGAAAGTCGTTTCCCCCCAGTTGAATCTCAATAAACAAGGCTATGAAAATAAAATGTACGCGCTGATTATTCTCGTATATAAAAAACCCAACATGTATATGCGGATCAGTTTCATACATACCGATCATTTTCGTAGACGACAAAATCATATCGTGTACGGGGGAAATGTGCCTAATAGTTTTCGATAAAATGGGCAGCAAATTTCTAGGGTGCTGTGTCACGTATGTATTTCGATATCCTTACGCCCACGTGAAATATGAATTGTAATCATGCTTCAAGAAAATAATAATGTATCTGGACTTCGTATGTGTGGTTTAAAAACTCATTGTGTAATTGATTACAAGATTGACAACGTTTTCCCTTGAACGATATTATTGTTTGTTTCTAACTCCCAAACAAATTATGCCGGAACTTCTCCTTCACCAAAGTTGCGTTTCACTTCAACCATACGTGATGATGTTTGTCTATTTCCTACGGCACAGAACATAAACGTATGAACTACCGTCTGGAAATGAGCCTCGCACTGATTATTTGCATGCACCCAAACATTGATTGGTCATCGAGAGCCTTTCGACCATGATAAACGCTCCCTCGTGATTATGTTTTCGCGTTTAATGTGTCTTTCTCATAAGACCTTTTAAAGTAATAAATGTGTGTTTTAGTGTGAATATATTTTTTGTGTGAATATAGTGTTTTATCACAGTACAGGGAGGCAGAGAGAGAGGCAGGCAGCCAGAAAAAGAGATGGGAGGACAACGACCCAGAGTGGACAGGCTTGACGCTGAGCGAGACAGTCAGGACAGACAGTCGGGAAGGCTGGAGGGAACTAGTAGCGGATCTATGGTGCTCCAACGGTCGTCAAGACTTCGGGACAGAAGAGAAGAGAAGAGAAGAGGAGAGGAGAGGAGAGGAGAGGAGAGGAGAGGAGAGGAGAGGAGAGGAGAGGAGAGGAGAGGAGGAGGAGAAGAGAAGAGAAGGGAAGGGAAGAGAGAGAGAGAGAAGAGAAGAGAAGAGAAGAGAAGAGAAGAGAAGAGGAGAGGAGAGGGAGAGGAGAGGAGAGGGAGGAGAGGAGAGGAGAGGAGAAGAGGGGAGGGGAGGGAAGGGGAGAGGAGAGTGAGAGGAGAGGAGAGGAGAGGAGAGGAGAGGAGAGGAGAGGAGAGGAGAGAGAGAGAGAGAGAGAGAGAGAGAGAGAGAGAGAGAGAGAGAGAGAGAGAGAAACTGTAATACATGGTATTTATCATTAAGTGCAGTGTATTTGTTTGTCTTTTTTCCGGCGATTCTCTGGTGTATGCTTCGTTCATGGGCAATGGATGCTGGCAAAGCGCAAGCCAGGTAAACTTGTAGCCAACCACCGTAAAAACCCAATCCTAAATCTCGCGCGTTTGAAGACGTAAGTACGGTACCTTTGAAATCTGCAGTTTTTTCGGATTCGTTTGACAGAAGTGTGAACACTGTGGGCTCCACATTGTAGAAGTCATGGTCATAGACGTTATTCACGCAGCCGCCATTTTGAAATCGAAAACGAGACGGACTTTGCAAAGTTATTGGCGTCCAGCGTCTATGGCGAAACCAAAGGCTTCAGTATCACATAGACACTGCTGTGTTCCTTATTGCGAGAACGATGATCAATATGACGAGAACTCCAGACTGTCCTTTGTCGAATTCCCCATAGACAAGAAGCAGAAGAAACAATGGATCTGGAAGATTCGGCGTGATCCTGGCAAAACATTCAAGGTAACTTGTAAGAGCTTAGATCGGGTCTTGTAAAAGCAAGTATTGACAGCTTCGTATGGTCTGCATAGGTCAAATCTAGCCACAAAATGAGTTTTGAAGGATTGAAATAACACGTTTTCTGCTAAATATACGTGTTATTGTTGTTTTTCTTGTTTATAGCTGGGAAAGTGCAATGTTTACACCATGAAGCAAGAGCATTCCATCACTTCGCACGACCTAACATAGTAACAACCTCTACTCATGAGAAACCTATTGTTATTGGTTTAAAAATATAGTTCAGCCAATGGTAGAGAGCCATGTATACAGTCTTGATCACACCGGACATGTTGATGTCGGCATGGCAGACGATGCAAACCCAGCTGGCAGTTGTCGCTTATCTGGCAGTTTTGAATCAAAATTAAGTATATGATCAGATATAACAAACTATCTGCAAAGACAGCCCATGGTTATATTAGCGTAATAAATTAACATATAGGCTTACTGACCTTATTTCAAGAAACACCATTCATAATGATCAACACTACAGATCTAGATAGAACTACGAGAGAGAAGGGTAACCTGTTTTACCTTCGATGTCATGCACAAATCCTTCGATGAATTTTTCGTAGCCTTTCCCTTTCTTTCTGCTGGGTGTTTTGGCAACATCACTTGCCCATACTTCCACATTTACATGCGAGAATGGAGGCACATGAAGGAGATTTCCACTCCATGTAGTGGTACTGGTGCTGGCCATAGAAGACGCCATTAATTTTGCACAGTCTGTCTCGATTTGAAAATCGGAAGTATCTCGCGTGATTAATGTCCATTTTAAAATATGGATGCCGTGCCAGCGGCCATGTTTTGAAAATGGCTGCT
>JAWQFJ010024100.1:0-30000 GCA_034096865.1 Theodoxus fluviatilis | reverse complement strand
CTATTCTTACCCCCAATCCACAGTGCGTCTATTCTTACCCCCAACCCACAGTGGGTCTATTCTTACCCCCAATCAATAGTGGGCCTATTCTTACCCCCAACCCACAGTGGGCCTATTCTTACCCCCAATCCACAGTGTGTCTTTTCTTACTCCCAACCCACAGTGGGTCTATTCTTACCCCCAATCAATAGTGGGCCTATTCTTACCCCCAACCCACAGTGGGCCTATTCTTACCCCCAATCCACAGTGGGTCTATTCTTACCCCCAATCAATAGTGGGCCTATTCTTACCCCCAACCCACAGTGGGTCTATTCTTACCCCCAACCCACAGTGGGTCTATTCTTACCCCCAATCCACAGTGTGTCTTTTCTTACTCCCAACCCACAGTGGGTCTATTCTTACCCCCAATCAATAGTGGGCCTATTCTTACCCCCAACCCACAGTGGGCCTATTCTTACCCCCAATCCACAGTGTGTCTTTTCTTACTCCCAACCCACAGTGGGTCTATTCTTACCCCCAATCCACAGTGGGTCTATTCTTACCCCCAACGCACAGCGGGTCTATTCTTACCCCCAACCCACAGTGGGTCTATTCTTACCCCCAATCCACAGTGGGTCTATTCTTACCCCAAATCCACAGCGGGTCTATTCTTACCCTCAATCCACAGTGGGCCAATTCTTACCCCCAATCAATAGTGGGCCTATTCTTACCCCCAACCCACAGTGGGTCTATTCTTACCCCCGATCCACAGCGGATCTATTCTTACCCCCAATCAACAGTGGGTCTATTCTTACCCCCAATCCACAGCGGGCCAATTCTTACCCCCATCAATAGTGGGCCTATTCTTACCCCCAATTAACAGTGGGTCTATTCTTACCCCCAATCCACAGTGAGCTTCTGCTATGAAAAGAAGCCGGATGAGATTTAGTCTGGCACTTGCTGGAATTGTGCTGGTGCATTGATGTAAATGTAACTCAAAATTCCTGCTTGAGATGCTTTTCTATTCTTTATTTCACGAAAAATATTTAGAAAAGATGTCCGCTACAAAGGAAGGAATCTCAGGAGTCAGATCCGATTCTCCTGTGATTTCGACTGTTAATTTAGCTGCATGATTTTTCACTGTTCGGAAAAACATGGAAAACATAGTCCAGTTACATTTTCAAAACTTGGGGGGGGGGGGGGGGGGGGATAAATTTTTTTTTAATCCACTACATACATGTGTACATACCGCCAAAATTAAAGAATCAATGCAAAAGTATTTATTTTGAGTAAAAGTTTTAAACATTACTTTTATCTAGCATGCTACTTTTGTCAGGCCATAACAACACTATTTAGGGCTTTAACGAAATATGTGTTCATGTGCATAGGAAATGACATTTCTCATCCCCCCACTCTCCTCCCATCCTTTTTTTTACGGTTTTTATAGGCCGATGAATCTGTCTGCGAATGAAACCGGGGTCCAACAGATGCACATGCCAGAAGAGACCAATCAACTTTCGATAATGGATGCTACGCGAACTGCACAGCGGAAGTGGGCCACTGCGCACTACGTCTGGTGCGGGGACCGCGTCTTCCGGTTTGAGAACTTCCTGAGCCTGATGAGTCTGGTGACCACGTTCAATCCCATCAAGGTGGTCTTCCACTACGAGAGGCTGCCACAGCAGACGGAGTATAACTCCTGGTTCAACATCTCCAGGGACAGGATTGCAAGTCTGGAGCTGCTAGCGCTGCCTAAAGGGGTCTGCGAGGGGAAATTGGCTGCTGGCCCACAGGTAGAGGCAGCTTCCTCCTGTCTGTTGCGTCCTTTCCTTGCTATGTCTTTTCCTTGTTGCGTCCTTTCCTTGTTGCGTCCTTTCCTTGTTGCGTCCTTTCCTTGTTGCGTCCTCTCCTTGTTGCGTCCTTTCCTTGTTGCGTCCTTTCCTTGTTGCGTCCTTTCCTTGTTGCGTCCTTTCCTTGTTGCGTTCTTTCCTTATTGCGTCCTTTCCTTGTTACGTCCTTTCCTTGCTGCGTCCTTTCCTTGCTATGTCCTTTCCTTGTTGCGTCCTTTCCTTGCTATGTCCTTTCCTTGCTGCGTCATTTCCTTGTTGCGTCCTCTCCTTGGTGCGTTCTTTCCTTGGTGCGTCCTTTCCTTGGTGCGTCCTTTCCTTGTTGCGTTCTTTCCTTGTTGCGTCCTTTCCTTGTTGCGTTCTTTCCTTGTTGCGTCCTTTCCTTGCTGCGTCCTTTCCTTGTTGCGTTCTTTCCTTGCTATGTCCTTTCCTTGTTGCGTTCTTTCCTTGCTATGTCCTTTCCTTGCTGCGTCATTTCCTTGCTATGTCCTTTTCTTGTTGCGTTCTTTCCTTGGTGCGTCCTTTCCTTGGTGCGTCCTTTCCTTGTTGCGTTCTTTCCTTGTTGCGTTCTTTCCTTGTTACGTCCTTTCCTTGCTGCGTCCTTTCCTTGCTATGTCCTTTCCTTGGTGCGTCCTTTCCTTGTTGCGTCCTTTCCTTGCTGCGTCCTTTCCTTGTTGCGTCCTTTCCTTGCTATGTCCTTTCCTTGTTGCGTCCTTTCCTTGTTGCTTTCTTTCCTTGTTGCGTTCTTTCCTTGTTGCGTCCTTTCCTTGCTATGTCCTTTCCTTGTTGCGTCCTTTCCTTGCTGCGTCCTTTCCTTATTGCGTCCTTTCCTTGTTGCGTCCTTTCCTTGTTGCGTCCTTTCCTTGCTGCGTCCTTTCCTTGTTGCGTCCTTTCCTTATTGCGTCCTTTCCTTGTTGCATCCTTTCCTTGTTGCGTCCTTTCCTTGTTGCGTCCTTTCCTTGTTGCGTCCTTTCCTTGTTGCGTCCTTTCCTTGTTGCGTCCTTTCCTTGTTGCGTCCTTTCCTTGCTGCGTCCTTTCCTTGTTGCGTCCTTTCCTTGTTGCGTCCTTTCCTTGTTGCGTCCTTTCCTTGCTATGCCCTTTCCTTGTTGCGTCCTTTCCTTGCTATGCCCTTTCCTTGTTGCGTCCTTTCCTTGTTGCGTTCTTTCCTTGTTGCGTCCTTTTCTTGCTATATCCTTTCCTTGTTGCGTCCTTTCCTTGTTGCGTCCTTTCCTTGTTGCGTCCTTTCCTTGTTGCGTCCTTTCCTTGCTATGCCCTTTCCTTGTTGCGTCCTTTCCTTGTTGCGTTCTTTCCTTGTTGCGTCCTCTCCTTGTTGCGTTCTTTCCTTGTTGCGTCCTTTCCTTGTTGCGTCCTTTCCTTGCTATGCCCTTTCCTTGTTGCGTCCTTTCCTTGCTATGCCCTTTCCTTGTTGCGTCCTTTCCTTGTTGCGTCCTTTCCTTGTTGCGTTCTTTCCTTGTTGCGTCTTTTCCTTGTTGCTTTCTTTCCTTGTTGCGTCCTTTCCTTGTTGCGTCCTTTCCTTGTTATGTCCTTTCCTTGTTGCTTTCTTTCCTTGTTGCGTTCTTTCCTTGCTATGTCCTTTCCTTGTTGCTTTCTTTCCTTGTTGCGTTCTTTCCTTGTTGCGTCCTTTCCTTGCTATGTCCTTTCCTTGTTGCGTCCTTTCCTTGTTGCGTCCTTTCCTTGTTGCTTTCTTTCCTTGTTGCGTTCTTTCCTTGTTGCGTCCTTTCCTTGCTATGTCCTTTCCTTGTTGCGTCCTTTCCTTGTTGCTTTCTTTCCTTGTTGCGTTCTTTCCTTGTTGCGTCCTTTCCTTGCTATGTCCTTTCCTTGTTGCGTCCTTTCCTTGCTGCGTCCTTCCTTATTGCGTCCTTTCCTTGTTGCGTCCTTTCCTTGTTGCGTCCTTTCCTTGCTGCGTCCTTTCCTTGTTGCGTCCTTTCCTTATTGCGTCCTTTCCTTGTTGCATCCTTTCCTTGTTGCGTCCTTTCCTTGTTGCGTCCTTTCCTTGTTGCGTCCTTTCCTTGTTGCGTCCTTTCCTTGTTGCGTCCTTTCCTTGTTGCGTCCTTTCCTTGCTGCGTCCTTTCCTTGTTGCGTCCTTTCCTTGTTGCGTCCTTTCCTTGTTGCGTCCTTTCCTTGTTGCGTCCTTTCCTTGTTGCGTCCTTTCCTTGCTGCGTCCTTTCCTTGTTGCGTCCTTTCCTTGTTGCGTCCTTTCCTTGTTGCGTCCTTTCCTTGTTGTGTCCTTCCTTGTTGCGTCCTTTCCTTGTTGCGTCCTTTCCTTTTTGCGTCCTTTCCTTGTTGCATCCTTTCCTTGTTGCGTCCTTTCCTTGTTGCGTCCAATGAACTCATCTAGAGGAGCTCTTGAACTAATTCTGAAGCATTCGCATCGCATTTATTTCTTATGATCAACAACAACAATAACAGCAGCAGCAGTGACCCTCCTTTCTGTCTGTCTTTCTGCCTGCATGTCTGCCCCCCCCCCTCTCTCTCTCCTCCATTCCCCTCCCCCCGCTCTTTCTCTCTTCTCTCTTCCCCATCCCCCATCCCCCCTCCTCTCTCTCTCTCTCTCTCTCTCTCTTCTCTCTCTTTTCTTCTCTCTCCGTCTCTCCTCTTCTCTATCTCTCTCTCTCTCTCTCTCTCTTTCTCTCTCTCTCTCTCTCTCTTCTCTCTCATCCTCCTCTCTCTCTCCCCCCCCCCTCTCTCTCTCTCCTCTCTCTCTCTCTCTCTCTCTCTCTCTCTCTCTCTCTCTCGTCTCTAAGGTGCTAATCATATTTGTTGGTCACTTATCAGTGCAAACATCTCAGCTACCAGCTTTGAGTGATAAAAATGCTTTCCTATTGCTACGCTGTTTTGTTGAGAATATAATAATTTTAATGATGTTCTGTCGCATTCATAGACGGAGACGACTTTTTAGAATTTTGAATGATACATTTGCTCACGTTTTATGATAAAGCATATGATAGTATTCCATTCTTTTGTGCACGGGCATTTCCTGTTGTACTTTGGGCTCTGTGACCGCGTGGTTAGCTCCCTTGTACGGCAGTCCCTTGCGGTGAGTGAGTGTGGCACTGGAAGCTGCGCCGATTCCGGGGCTGCCAGGCCCTTTCCTCTCAAGCTGCCTATTCCCACCCCAGTCCTCTCAAGCTGCCTATTCCCACCCCAGTCCTCTCAAGCTGCCTATTCCCACCCCAGTCCTCTCAAGCTGCCTATTCCCACCCCAGTCCTCTCAAGCTGCCTATTCCCACCCCAGTCCTCTCAAGCTGCCTATTCCCACCCCAGTCCTCTCAAGCTGCTATTCCCACCCCAGTCCTCTCAAGCTGCCTATTCCCACCCCCGTCCTCTCAAGCTGGCTATTCCCACCCAGTCCTCTCAAGCTGCCTATTCCCACCCCAGTCCTCTCAGCTGCCTATTCCCACCCCAGTCCTCTCAAGCTGCCTATTCCCCCCCAGTCCTCTCTAGCTGCCTATTCCCACCCCAGTGCTCTCAAGTGCCTATCCCACCCAGTCCTCTCAAGCTGCCTATTCCCACCCCAGTCCTCTCTAGCTGCCTATTCCACCCAGTCCCTCTCAAGCTGCCATTCCCACCCCAGTCCTCTCAAGCTGCCTATTCCCACCCCAGTCCTCTCAAGCTGCCGCTTACCACCCCAGTCCTCTAAAGCTAGCCTATTCCCACCCCAGTCCTCTCAAGCTGCCTATTCCCACCCCAGTCCTCTCAAGCTGCCTATTCCCAACCACAGGTCCTCTCAAGCTGCCTATTCCCACCCCAGTCCTCTCAAGCTGCCTATTCCCACCCCAGTCCTCTCAAGCTGCCTATTCCACCCCAGTCCTCTCAAGCTGCCTATTCCCACCCCAGTCCTCTCAAGCTGCCTATTCCCACCCCAGTCCTCTCAAGCTGCCTATTCCCACCCCAGTCCTCTCAAGCTGCCTATTCCCACCCCAGTCCTCTCAAGCTGCCTATTCCCACCCCAGTCCTCTCAAGCTGCCTATTCCCACCCCAGTCCTCTCAAGCTGCCTATTCCCACCCCAGTCCTCTCAAGCTGCCTATTCCCACCTCGGAGTAAAGCAAGAGTTAACCCGGAAACTTGTAAATTAACTCTGACATATCAAGCCCTTGGAAGTTGAGATGAGCATAGGAGCAGACTGCTGACTACATAGGAAAAGTGTCTGGTTTAAAGTTAAGGGTGAAGTTGCTTGCTCTTGTATTGCAACTTTCCACCCGGTACTAGTGCTAAACCCTCATAATTTTACTCCTTGGTCATATGGCTGCTCTCATAACCAAACCAACACCGTCCAAACTCCCTGGGGATCACGCAAGCTCGCTGCGAATGAATACACCATGATTGACTCTCGCAGTTTTCCAATCAGCCATCACAGGTAGCCGGCTTTACTCCTGGGTAGGGAGAAGCAATCATGAGCTAAGCACGTTGTTCAAGGAGTGCAACTCTGGGATCCGCGTCCTTCGAACGCCGCACCCACTTTCTGCAATCGTGTGCAGGCAAGGGTTGCTGACCACTCGATCACAGATCCTCCAGAAATGTGACTCGCCAGCATGACATCAGTTTTAACTTGCACATTACGGGTAAATTTGGGGCTGTGTGCGGAAATAAGTGATGAGGGGTCAAACTGGCCTAGTGACATGTTTATGCAAAAATGCACGCCAGAGAGACAACATGTCCATATCCTCGAATAATTTGCTCGAAACATACGTGTCTATGTGTGTAATTCAAACTATTGTTACTTTATCTCGGTTATGCAGTACGTGCAGAAAACCATCAGAGGTTATTTTCTCAAAACTTCCCCTGGCATGACGACCATCTTCAAATGGTCGTAACTTCTGCTAATCTTAATCTTAGAGTGTTCATATTTATATCAAGTTAATCAGAAAAGACTGCCAAAAAATGTTCACCTCGAAACACACACACGCGCGCGCGCGCACACACACACACACACACACACACACACACACACATACACACACATACATCCGCGTTATGACGTGTTTAGTAGTGGCAGGTCACACACGAGTTAAAAGTTGCAAAACTAAGCAGACATTTTCCCCGTTACTGTGCGTTGGTGACGTTGCTCTCTTTCCTGGCTGTCTCCAGATCGTTGCCCGCATTCTGGCCAGGGCAGGAGGAGTGTGGGCAGGGGACGCCACTCTTGTCACCCCTGTCTTGTTGGAGCTGGAGAAAGCGTTAGTGAGTCACTCTGACCCATGGGGTATGATCAACGGTAAGGTCAAGGACGGCCAGGGTGTCGTCATGGTGACGCCCTACACTCCTTTGTCTGAGAGTAAGGAAGAAGCCAAAACACAACAGCTGAGGACGTTGCTGCTGTCCCCCCCTGAGTTTTCCTGTCTCCAAGCATCCAAGCCCACGGACTTCTGGGACAGAATCAACGACACAAGAGGCGGTAAAGTAGGTAAGACTGACAACGAAAACAGCAACAGCAATGGCAACAAAAGCAACGATAACAGTGATAATTGATAATAACAGCGACGACGAAGGCAACGACAAAGAAGATGACGATGAAAACGATAATGACGATAATGACAATGGCGGCGGCGGCGGCGGCACGGCGGCGGCGACGACGACGACTGACGACGACTGACTGACGACTGACTGACAACTGACTGACGACTGACGACGCCGACTGACGACGGCGACTGTCGACGACGACTGACGACGATGATGACAACGATGATGACGACGATGATGAAGACGATGATGACGACAATGACGACGACGATTACGACGACGATGACGACGACGACGACGACGATGACGACGATGCTGATGACGATGATGATGATGATGATGGTGACGATGATCATGACGATGATGATGATGATGATGACGATGATGATGATGATGATCATGATGATCATGATGACGACGATGATGATAATGTTAATAATGATAAAGATGAGACGATGATGACGATGATGATGACGACGACGATTCCAAGGAGGAGGAAGAGGGGAAGAGGAGGGAAAGGAGGAGGAGAGAGGTGGAGAGAGGAGGAGGAGGTGGAGAGAGGAGGAGGAGGTGGAGAGAGGAGAAGGAAGAGGAGGAGGAGGAGGAGGAGGAGGAGGAGGAGGAGGAGGAGGAGGAGGAGCAGCCGGAGGAGGAGGAGCAGCCGGAGGAGGAGGAGGAGGAGAAGGAGGAGGAGGAGGAGGAGGAGGAGGAGCAGCCGGAGGAGGAGCAGGAGAACGAGGAGCAGGAGGAGGAAGAGGAGCTGAGATAACAAAATCAAGATGGGAGGGAGGGGGGGGGGAGTTGTTTGACAAGAGGGATGGAAAAGTACAAGGAAGGACTCAAGCTCTGATGAGAGATTCTGGGAAAGCAGGAGGTGATGGATATTTTGCAAGACGGAGGCAATGGGCTTCTTGCAAGACGACATCTCTAAAATGCATTTCTTTGTTGTTTGCTATTATGACATTGCAGAGCTCAGTCAGCGCATTAGGACAAACTAAAGTTTTGTTGATGTAATTCACTCGATGTTCGATAAGCCTCTACACACTCTGTCAATCTGAAATCTCCTTTTTTCACATCATCTATTTCAGATCAGTCCCCCCTGCCCCCCTGTCTGAGCTTTGATGGCGCCAACGTGTCCAGCGCCGACCCTGACCACGTGCTGCACCCCAGGGACATCTGGACTCTGGACTCAGCTCTGGGCCGCGCCGCCAGACTGGCCTTCTATGGCACCCAGAAAGCGCAGTGGCCTGTCCAGGACTCACAGCAGTTAGCTCCCCTAATCTCCCACCAAATCTGGTTCGATGACCCCAACTTCCGGTTCGATCACTTCCTGGCCGTGCAGAGCGCGTTACACGTGGCCAAGTTTCCTCGAGTGTTTTTCCACACCAACATCATCCCCTCAGGTGAGGGACTGTCACTTGGTCGTGTCCAATTTCACGCAATCCTCGTCATGTAAAAGTGAGATATTAGTGGAACGAAAGGAACATTATGTCAGCCTCTCTCCTTGTAGAAAAATGACGCTCCAGTTCGACGCATTAAAACTCTATCTGCATTGTCTCTGGGAAGGCACTAAAAGACGCTTAACTGAGTCTATACGCCCAGATAAGAGAAAGGAGACGGATATTTCTAGGTCTCTTTGTTGTTGAGAGGCAGAACATGTCTTCGTTTGGTTCATCATAGTTCTTATAAAAAGTTTATATGTAACTTTTATCGCCAAATTTCTCTGATTTCTACAGTTCCCCTACACCTTTTGCAATTATGCATTTGGAGACATATCAGGGTTCAGTGCTGAGAAATCAAATATCCACCTTGACTGCAACAGCTCGTGACCAGAGTATGCGTCATTGGTGCAAAAGTCATACAACGCCTACCAGCTTCCACATAGGCAATGCCTGACACTGGGTGTGTGAGTGCCAATGGTGAAGGGTCCAATGCCTGACACTGGGTGTGTGAGTGCCAATGGTGGAGGGTCCAATGCCTGACACTGGGTGTGTGAGTGCCAATGGTGGAGGGTCCAATGCCTGACACTGGGTGTGTGAGTGCCAATGGTGGAGGGTCCAATGCCTGACACTGGGTGTGTGAGTGCCAATGGTGAAAGGTCCAATGCCTGACACTGGGTGTGTGAGTGCCAATGGTGAAAGGTCCAATGCCTGACACTGGGTGTGTGAGTGCCAATGGTGAAGGGTCCAATGCCTGACACTGGATGTGTGAGTGCCAATGGTGGAGGGTCCAATGCCTGACACTGGGTGTGTGAGTGCCAATGGTGGAGGGTCCAAACTCAGTAAGAACACAGCGCTTCTGGCAAGGCAGGAAGACTGCCGCAGCCATTTCTTTGAGGCAGTCAGGCTCATTCTTCCGTCTCTCCACCCAGGCAAATACTGGGACGCTATGATGAAGCGAGACGGGCATCGCATCATCGTGATCCCCTTGATGCCTTCGTCCCAGATCTTCGGCAACCCTGTCTCCGAGGTGCGTCATCTTAGCGACGTGTTGAGGCCCGTGGTACTGAGCAAGTATGGCGGCGTCTACCAGGACAGGGACGTGGTCTACACCTCGCCCATTCCCCAGGCCCTCCTCGCCTACGAGTGTGTCAAGAGCTTCGACTGGCCCAGGTCAGAACCGCTTGTCTGCGCTCCTTAGCGCAGCTTTCCAAGTTCAACACCCGTATCGTCACGTTTATGCTTCCTTCGCCAGCTGCTGAGCGGGCTTTGTGTTTGGGGAGGACGACTGCCGCGTCCTGCCGGACAAAACCTTCCCACGTCAAGTCCTGCGTGATGTGTCCTCTGTAGCATTGTTTCTACACATATTCAGCAGTCTCTCTATCAACCATCAAAACCCATTGCTACATCATCGTAGAGATATCTGAAGTAGAAATTGGATGGATTGATGGATGGATGGATGGATGGATGGATGGATGGATGGATGGATGGATGGATGGATGGATGGATGGATGGATGGATGGATGGATGGATGGATGGATGGATGGATGGATGGATGGATGGATGGACAGACAGACAGACAGACAGACGGAAGGATGGATGGATGGGTAAGTAGACCGATGAATGAGTGAGTGGGTGGATGATGGATGGATGGATGATGGATGGATGGATGGACGGGCGAACGGACGGACAGACGGAGAGAGAGAGAGAGAGAGAGAGAGAGAGAGAGAGAGAGAGAGAGAGAGAGAGAGAGAGAGAGAGACAGAGAGACAGAGAGAGAGAGAGAGAAAAAAAAAACGAACACATTTATTGAGCAGGCCACCGGCCTATTTCAAGTTTACAATATGTATATACATGTATGTACATTTCAAACTCAGCTAACCAAAAGGAAAAAACACTTAATCAGCGTAAAAACAATCTTGCTCTGCAGTCTCCAGAACCTTCTGCCTATGCTTAAAAGATCTGTATAAATATGTACTTTATGACCGAATTACTTTCTTTTGATTGTTGGACATGAGGAATTTGATATGGTCATTATTGTCTAAATCCAAACAGGTAAGTACATAAAGCTCCCTCAAGTCGTATGAAGCGGGACAGTGCAGCTGGAACGGAAGTTCCGTCTCATAGTATTTCGGCAAAGCGGGCACAATGTTTCACCGACACTTCTCACATATCTGCACTCGTGGATACTCAGATAGGTATAATACCCATTCTAAATCGCATGTATGCATCTCTGGAAATCTTCTTGTCAACATCAAGAGGTACTCCTTCGTGCACTGCATTGGCTCCCCGTCGCTCAGAGGACAGAGTATAAGCTAGCCACTATGTGTTTCAGCTTCTTCAATCAAACTGCACCACACGCACTCAAAGAAATTCTCACTGTCTATACCCCCGCTAGAAATAACCGTTCAGCTGCAGACACCAAAACGTTAAATGTCCCCCGTCGCAAAAAGAAAACCCAAGGACAGCGAGCTTTTTCTTATATCGACTCTGTAACGTGGAATAGCCTACCTTTCCCTGTCCGTCACTCTGATTCCATGTCCCAGTTCAAAACCTCCCTTAAGGCACATCTGTTCCGGTCAGTCTTTCCTAACGAGCAGTGAGGTGCTTCACAAGGCGCCTCTTTAATGTTTCGTGTTTTGTGTATTGCCTGCTAGGTTAAGTAGTTGTATTATATTTAACTCTTTTTTGTTTCAACTCTACAGTGTGCGAGTGTTGGAATGCTTTGTATGGATGTAGACTTTTCATTGTAAACGCCATGAGCTTGCCTATTAGGGAAGGTATGGGCGTATATCGGTGAAAAGAATATATATTACTATTCACTTCACGAAGTACCCATTCATTATAAAATCTACAGTTATGTTTCTCCCGAACGCTTTTCAGGAATGCGATCTCATCAGAAACGCCTTGATTTGTCCATGCATCTTCACAATGACATTCTGATATTATCTTCTTCATTTTGGATGACCATACATTTTCATCACTGGGCGTACACAGGGTAACCTAGTTTCGTCCATTTTTACCATTTTTACCAGAATTGATACAACGTAACATTGCATTGGCGGGGAAAATCACTCAATGTCCCTATATACGATATCGTTGGGGGTACGACATGAAACATTCAAAAAGCTTTTGAGAGCAGACAGATGTACAGATTCCACAGTCTGACATTCATCCAATTTCCAGATTTCAGCCCCACACAGAAGAATCGGCTGGATCTGAGCATCAAATAATTGAAAGTATACATTAGGGTTATATGAGAAATCTTTCTCAATGACTTCATCAACAGTAAAAGAGCAACTCTCGCTCTAATGCTAAATCAGTTTGCGTTACAATAGAGCACAGTTGCCTTGACAACACATTACCTAGGTATTTGTAGTCACTGGCCACCTCCAGCTGAGCATCACCCAGGTACCCTCTTGCATGTCTGGCCAAATACCCACCTAGTCTGTAAACCATAACCTTTGTCTTGTCTGTATTAGCAATTAGTCCAAGCCTGTCAGTTGCTCTTCTTAGATAATTAGATTGATTTTGATGACCCACTGCTGTGTCTGAGAGCAAAGCGACAGTGTCTTAAAGAGGAGAACACTCAAGTCAGGTGTATTCGGCAAGAGCTGAATACCGTGTTTGCTGTTAGCAGATATTTTGTCGGCTTGGGAGTTAATTAGGAATGAAAACGAGATCGGACTGAATTTACACCCCTGTTTCAGGCCCGAGGAGCATTCAAAGAAGTTGGTCGTATGATATGTGCATGGAACTCATAATTTTTTTTAAAGTTCATATTATTCCAGTTTTGAATAGATACTTACACAGAACGTGTGTGTGTGTGTGTGTGTGTGTGTGTGTGTGTGTGTGTGTGTGTGTGTGTGTGTGTGTGTGTGTGTGTGTGTGTGTGTGTGTGTGCGTGTGTGTGTGTGTGTATGTGTGAGAGAGAGAGAGAGAGAGAGAGAGAGAGAGAGAGAGAGAGAGAGAGAGAGAGAGAGAGAGAATACGAATATGCGAATCAGTTTATTGTGTGGGCCCCGGGCCCGTTGCATAAAAAGAAAAACCGCAACAAAACCAAAGGAACAAATAATCAAGACTTGTACAAGTCTTGCGTTCGAGCAAAAAAGCAACAAATCAATCTAATGAGAGTCGTTGTCAAACTGATTTGCACAGAGTTACAAAGTCTGCACTACTTGTGCTTCGAGCGGCAGGGCTGCCGCCGTCTCTGCAACACGCTGGCACCAGCCAGGTGACTGCTGTCATTCCTGCAATCCACAACACGCTGGCACCAGCCAGGTGACTGCTGTCATTCCTCTCGCTGGGCTGCTTGGTCGGCCGGACAGCGCGTGCCCACCCTTCCGACGCGAGGTATATGGCCTTCGATCGTAGAGAGAGAGAGAGAGAGAGAGAGAGAGAGAGAGAGAGAGAGAGAGAGACTGACTGACTGACTGTTGAGAGAGAGAGAGAGAGATAGATAAATATATAGAGAGATAGATAGAGAGATAGAGAGAGAGAGAGAGAGAGAGAGAGAGAGAGAGAGAGAGAGAGAGAGAGAGAGAGATAGAGGAAATCGCAGGTCGCTGTGAGGTCAACCTGTCCTCCACCTTCTGGCTTAGTCAAGGAGTACAGGATGCAGAGGTCGAACTATCAAAACGTATTTAAGACTTTTTTCTGGTAATGCTCAGTCTGCAGAATGCACGCAGTATATTTGATGCAGACGTAGGGGCACTGGCGGCTTCTACTAAGTGAATATTTCTCCTCCTCCTCCTCTACATCTTCCTCCTCCCCTTCCCCACCCCCTCCTCCTCCTCCTCCTCCTCCTCCTCCTCCTCCTCCTCCTCTGTCTTCTTGTTCCTCTTTAATGTGACCTTGACAGAAAGGACAGTCGAACTATAATGCACACAAAGGTGTCTTTATATCAGCCAGACAAGAAACTTAGCACGCCCTGCAGTTTTGCTTTGCCCGTTTTATGGCGTCATCGATGAGAGAGCCAGCTGGACTGCTCTCGCCAGACAGTGGGAGAAAAAGCAAGCTATCGCTTTTCCACGGCAAAATGCGACATATTGGATCAGTGCAGATCGCGGTGAGGTGATTGTAAGCGGACGAGAAAACAGTAATGGGACAAAAACAACGGTACCGGTGTTGTATATAAAAAGTTCCTTGTGATAGAAAAGGCTTGGTGTGTTTTGCTATTGAAAAGCGTCACATAAATTTGCTTGACAGAAAAGCAAAAATAACTTTCTAGTGACGTTGAAAGAAAAACTTCTGAAAATGCTGAGAAAGTATTCAACTTGACACGAATCGATGTTACATTATCTGCATATAAGTGACAGGCCACCACAAGATCAGTCCAAACTCAGTGTTTGGAGATGCTTTTTCTGCCTTTACTAATCCATGGATATGAGTTTGGACACTGTTGGATCTGTCTCCTTCACAACTTCGATGTAGATACGGATCGAGGCTTCCCTAGCTTGCGCCGGGAAAGGCGAAATGCAAAAACGGCAGTCGTTTTGAATTTTATTCGTGCACTCATCGATTCACAGGGATACAATCAGTTAAAAGCAATGCCACAATTGCACTTCACTCTCACGGCTCGATCCCGTGAGGACACAATCCCTGTTTTCCGCGCTCTCGCTCGTTGTCACGCTCTCTCGTCTTCTGTCTCCTCACTCACTCATCCCTGCGTTCCGTTGTACTCAGCTTCAATCTCGGCTACGATGCGTAACAGGTTGAGGGGTTTTGATGGGTTTCTTAATGACTTAAAAAGCACGTTATGTTATCATTCAAAGTAGATAGGTTTGGAGGTTCGCTTTGGACACATGAATCCCCAAAATGATTTCTCATTTAATGCTATCCCTCGTGATCGAAGAGACGACTTAATGAAAGCATTAGGGTCGATTATCATTGATAACGGCTGGGAGATAACCATAACCAGTCATAGAGGAAGGTCAATAAAATCCTGCAATGTGTGTCGTCTGCTACATAGTTACAGGCATGGTTATACGTGCCGACGTTTACTATAGATAACCACAATAAACAATCCAATATGCTACTGTGATGAAAGCACTACCTATATAACTTCTGATTCGCTGAGTTTTTAGAGGTTCTTTTCGAATCTTCAGATTATGTAGTAATTCTTTGTGTTAATCACTGCGAATTCATCATGATGCGTATTGCGTGATGCAGAGGTTTGGCGGCACCACAGGGGTCCTGCATCTCCGTCTTCATCCATCGAACGTGTATCGGGGGTCCTTCCCCTAGACTGGCTGCCTGCCATGGCTAATGAGCCCAGTCTGCCCATGGTTTTTCTGTCTGAGTGATCCTTCTCATACCCCTTATACTCGAGGAGAGTTGGCTGATATTTGTCTGACCTCTATCCTTTGACCCGTCCAGTATGCGAAACGCTACCAAAAGAGGTGGAAGTTTTGACACTCCCCCTGGCCTGGCTCTCCGGGTCATGGAGGTACTCAAGCCACCACACCTCGTCAGGGAATCAGCCGTGTGGTGGGTCCGCTAGTGTGACCCATCTCTGGAAGCTTTTCCCAAAATTGTAGATGTTAAGCTCGTGCGCCAAGTTTAAGAACATAGCCTCTGAAGTTTATCTACCGAGTGCCTATATAGTGGGGGCAAAGCGATAGAAAATGTTAATTCTCATGCATGTAGACGTTTTGTCAGGCAAATTATTCGATGGCAAACATTTGGAGTGTCAGACGTGCATATCTGCAGAAACATGTACCTTATCCAGGTGGACTCACATCATGGCTTTCTGTGCGAAGCACCGCGTCGCTTTGCTCGGGTGCGAACTGATTTCTTGCTGGCCAATCGCTTTAGCAGTTGTAAAGATGGAAACTGTTTGTGTGGCGAGTTTTCACTCCGTTGCTCTCCTTTGCTGCTGGACCGCTCTCATTGTCATCCTTTAGAATAGAGTTTTACGGACCATCAGCCTTTGTAGGTTATAAATGTACGGCCATTGATTACGACAAATCATTCGAGTCGTTTACAATAAGAGTAAGACAAGGCACACTTTCCTGGTAATTCGCCTCTTACGAATTACGTGGGGAGGCGTGGTGGGTCTAATCTGACTCCAACCCACAGGGGATCATCCGTCCCAGAATGAACGCTGCAGCAGTCCACAGCCTGCACGCCACTGATCTACATTATCAGTAGTATTACATAGCTAATGGTGCACGCACACTCGTGCACGAATGCCATGGGTTTGTTGCTTACGCTAGGGATGCAAGATGTAGCGAGGAGTAGACCGGTATCAACTTGATGACAGCAGATGTAAAGGCAGTCAAAGGTTTGACACGTGTTGACTTCGGTCTATTATTTGCCACTCCCATTCTAAAACACACACACACACACACACCCCTCGCCACCCTCTCCTCCCGTCCTCCTCTGCCCCTCTCAACAACCCCTCCTCCGTTCCCTTTTCTCCCACTCTTCCTGTTGCAACATTTGTGTTCGCAGTCGAGACAGGGCCTGAAAGCGAGAGCGATATACCGAAATAACACTCAGAAAAAACGTAAACTCGTTGGGCTTCCTGCGTTGCAGGTACGAGGAGTATCCGGAGGCCATCAGTCCGGGGTTCATCATTGCCAAGCCCGGGGCACGCTGGCTCAAGATATGGACGGACTCCATGAAAGACTACAGAGAGGTAAGCAATAACTCTGCTGTAGACAGAAGTTAAAATTCGGCACGACCATTGACGTCAGTGATCACCCGGGGCAGTCTAGATCGCGATCTCTTTTGGGTGAAATATGTTTGCTGGATCTGGTCCAAAGGTTGCGAATGCACCTTAGAGAGACGCCTGTCTGTCTAGCAACGTTTCGCGTCCGTCGTCCATCTTGGAGCACTGCCACAGTTCTTTGTCAGTTATCACGTGTCAGAGATCCTCCCCGACCCAGGACTGTGGCAATGAACCGCGTGCCCTAAAGCTTTCTCCTCGTACCATGCAGAATATGAAACAATAGCGGAGATGTGTTGTAAATGAAATTGAAAAGTTCCTCGTAAAAATAAAAGATTCGATGTTTTTTGGCTTTTGCGATTGAAAAGCATCGCGTACATTTGCATAACATAAAATTAAAAAAAATAACGTACAGTGATGCGGAAAGGAACATTTTGAACCATTATGGAAACAAATTAGTCTGATTTTGCGACTGACTTCATGGAATCTATGGACTACAGAGGCGTGTGGAAGGTCATCAGCGTTGCCGCAGCACAGGGGGAACTATTCTATTTTTAATTCCAAAGTCTTGTTTTATGTTTTCTGCCATCCTGGCTACTGTAAGGTTACCTTGTCAAATGGATGTTGTTCCTGAAATGAATGATGATATCTGTGTTGCGACCGTCTCCTTCTCAAAGTCGATGTAGATACCGGGGTTCTCCTAGTTTTCCTCTGAAAAGTCGAAATCCGACGTGCGTTGTAAGTGGCGAGCCATGCGAGTATCTCGCAAGTGGGGCTAGCCATGCCGTTGTAAGGCTGCGAGTGGCTCGCGTGTCTCGCAAGACTTGGCGAGAGGCTCTTTCTGCAGCTCGCCAAGTCTTGCGAGAGAAACAAAATGGCGATTACCCGCATTGGAATTCTGTTTCTCGATGGGACTTTTTTCAATTGTCGCGTTGCGACGGAGGAATGGGACAGAATATTAAAACGTAAGTGTTCTTTCAGTATTCTTGAGTAATTTTACGTAGAATGGGAATAGGGAGGGTGTGGAATTCTACTAGCTTGTTTCAGTTGTGCTCGTTTCTTTCCGCGCTAGTTCCACTTTAGTCTTCTGCTTCGGTATGGCAGCAACAATCAACACATTACATGATCATCATGATTGGTAATTTCACAGAATAGCGTTGTAAATTCTTGAGATTTTGTGATCGCATTGGGGACGTTGGGGTCGATAAAATATGCAGTCATAATCTTGGTCAGAATCGTCAAAAAACTCCAATAATAACACCCGTTTCAAACCAGCTCTGTCGGGCGACGCCATATTTTCCGCCTCGCCTGCTGTTTGCCAGTTGTAGAGCCGCATCTCGCGCTCGCCAATCTCGCTGCGAGACATCTCGCGCTCGCCAATCTCGCTGCGAGACATCTCGCGCGACTCTCCGACTTACAACACGCGTCCGGATGCGTTCGAAAAACCTTCATTCGTGCGCTGGCCGATTCGAAGCAATACAATTAGTTCACAACATTACCATAGTTGCTCTGAACTCTCGGGGCTTGATTCCGTGAAGACGCAATCACTAAGCGGTTAGTTCTATGTAATTATTGATGACAATGGGGAAAGGGAAATAAATCAACGACGATTACAACAAAAACACATGAAAGTCATTTGAACTGCTTGTAGAACTTCATATAATTTTATAAAAGTACAGCTCTTGCTGATTAGATTGCAACATACAGCCATTCGATTGCACAAATTAAAATTTACCCCTGTCAACATGAAAGTGAAGCAAGTTTTCGCTATAGCTTTCCATTGAACAAGGATCATTTCCCACATATCTAGATAGCCTGACCAAAGTACTTTGTTTTCCGTCAAAAGTGGAATGAATACCATTTTTTTAAACTGCAAAGTGTGTCTGGGATACCTGCAAATGTACTTGGAAGAAATCATCACTGTTTGAACAATTATCTGTTTTACTTACCATGAGAATTCGCTCGACAGTGGCGTCCATTGTAGTAGCAGACGAACCAGAAGTAACATCAGCACAAAATCGCCGTGGTGAGACAGTGGTAGACTCGGTTAGTGACACAGCGCGTGCAGGCTGAGCGAGCCTGCTTTGTCCACTCGATCAATTTTAGCAATTATGGCTGATCTCCATTTGTCTTTCGCTTCACTGACACCTTCTCTTGGAATTCCAACAAAAGAAAGTCCTCTGCATGCCACTGATAATACCTTACAATCAACAACACAACACTTGGCTTCATCTGAAGTACTGTTCGCCCTCCTTGATATTGGTTTAGGAACCACGGCAGCTCTTGTATCACTGTCATTAATGTTACTCATTTTGCAACACACTGTGGTTGACTCTGGAAGTAACTAGGCGTTTCAGAAATGGCTGACAACAAAACTAAACACAGGGTTACAAACTAGACACATTTTCCCACCGACTTATGCGGAGAAGAAATTCAGATGGCTAAAACTAAGACACAAAAATCGTGATTTTCGCCAGGTGTTTACACTAACAAAGGCATCAGCCATTTAAAGCGGAGCAACTGGAAGTGAAATCAGCACACAGTTGAAAACGAGGCCATCGGCGAACTTCTTATATGACACAGCGCGTGCAGGCTGAGCAAGCCAGCCGTCCATGTGATGTTGTGTCCATGAACTCACCTAACTAGTGACATAAAATCCATTAAATCGAGTCCCACTGCCCACCAGCCAGCAAAGGCTGTGTAGAGCCTTCAAACACGAAAAAGCATTAAGGGCGATAGGGCAAAATTTCACATCTCGATGTCCCTCGTCACTGACAAAGCATTTAGGGATCAATGGATGGAGCCCAAGGGCTCAGGGAGAGGGAGGAGGGGAAGAAGTAATTGTTGTCTTTCCACATACTCTACACGCAAGAGTGTGCATCGTCGCATTCAGTTCGACGTAGGCCTATCCTTTGCAGCATTGCATGTTATCTAAGTGTCTGGATATGCGACCTTTTTGAGGAAATAAAACATCTTCTCACTTGTTCAGGAATATTTCAAACATTTTCACGCCTTTGTAATCGATCGATGCGTTTTTTTTGTCTTCTTTCAATATCGTAAGTATGCTGCATTGGTTGTACTTTAGAGAGCATGCACTTTTATGGAAAATGAATTTAAAGTATGTTCAACCTATTGGCCGTAGTGGGCAATGATGGCTGACAGGCCGTTTAACTTGATACAGTCGGTCAATCAGTCAAAACTGACCCGCCTTCCCGCGCTTTCTCACCAGCACGACGTTCTCTACAACAGCATCCGCCTGCCCTACCGCCATCTTGAACTCAACCCCACGCTGTTGCACACGGACAGACACGTGCAGGTCGTCTGCTATTTCGGGGTGTGCCACCCGCCCTGGAAAAAGAGCTACCAGCAGGGCTATCTGACTCCTGAAGACAACGACTGGAGCTGGGAGAGGGACACGAGCGCTCTTCACGTCACGTTCCCCAAGCCCCCAAAGGAATGGGAAAGCCCCAACTCTCTTCTGGCAGCCCGTCTTCACCTCAACGACAGCATCTTCGCTGCTGTGGGCTGGAACGTGGTGGAGAAAGCCGGCCTGGAGGACTTGCTGTACAAGCTGGCCTAGGGAGGCGCTGAAGCTACTTGGCGCTGGACCCCGACTATGGAAAAAGGTGCGACGACCACAATATTCCAAATGTATTCACGTGTGTACAGAGGAACCTTTCTTATTAAGATCAGGTTGACAAGATAATATCTAGATAAGGAACACCAACGACTGGCTGGCTGGAGTTTTACGATATAGTAACCTTTGTACGGTATTTTAGGCCAGTAATCACGAAAAATAGTATATTTTGTTATAACACAATTGAATCAAGTCACGATTTTCCCGGCTATTCGCCTCGTATGAAACGCACAGGGAGACGGGGAGGGTAAATTATTAACTCTAACCAACCCACAGGGGGGCATAAGACTGGAATTTCCTCATCTTTACACAAATTCAGCAATCTAAGACTTTCCTGATAAAACAGTTCCCAAATAGCGGTGTGTGTGTGTGTGTGTGTGTGTGTGTGTGTGTGTGTGTGTGTGTGTGTGTGTGTGTGTGTGTGTGTGTGTGTGTGTGTGTGAATTTTGGTTGATGTCAGACTGCTATGCTTTTGTTTCACCCACCCACCCACTCCCCTCTTGTAGGCGAGTTCGAAGTGGGACGTCTATCAACGTGGTTTGGCCTTTAGTCAAATCGGCGTTCGCTTTCTTGGGCCGGGGAGCAGGCATGAATAAACGAATGAATGGACGAAGAAATGAATAAATGAAAGGCTATACAACCTTTGTATTCTACGCGAGGCCATTGACTAGATGGATGGATGGATAATGTTTTACGGCCTATCAGCTTTTGTATGATATGTAAGGCCATCAAGCACAAAATTCACTTGAACAGTTTAGAGTGAACGCAAATTAAGTCACGGTGTCCCTAGTTATTCGCCTCTTACGAATTGTGTGGGTAGACGTGGCGGGTCTATTCTTACCCCCAACCCACTGGGGGTCGATTCTTACCCCCAACCCACAGGGAGTGTATTCTTACCCCCAACCCACAGGGGGTCGATTCTTACCCCCAACCCACAGGGGGTCGATTCTTACCCCCAACACACAGGGGGTCGATTCTTACACCCAACCCACTGGGGGTCGATTCTTACCCCCAACCCACTGGGGGTCGATTCTTACCCCCAACCCACAGGGGGTCGATTCTTACCCCCAACCCACAGGGGGTCGATTCTTACCCCCAACCCACAGGGGGTCTATTGTTACCCCCAACCCACAGGGGTCTATTGTTACATCCAAACCACAGGGGGTCTATTGTTTCCCCCAACCCTCAGGAGGTTTATTCTTACCCCCAACCCTCAGGGGGTCTATTGTTACCCCCATCCCACAGGGGGTCTATTGTTACATCCAAACCACAGGGGGTCTATTGTTTCCCCCAACCCTCAGGAGGTTTATTCTTACCCCCAACCCTCAGGGGATCTATTGTTACCCCCAACCCACAGGGGATCTATTGTTACCCCAACCCTCAGGGGGTCTATTGTTACCCCCAACCCACAGGGGATCTATTGTTACCCCAACCCACAGGGGGTTTATTCTTACCCCAACCCTCAGGGGGTCTATTGTTACCCCCAACCCACAGGGGGTCTATTGTTACCCCCAACCCACAGGGGGTTTATTCTTACCTCCAACCCACAGGGGGTCGGCCATTGACTACAAAAATCACTATGATCCAGTCAGATTCGGGTGAAAAATGGCCAAACCTTGAACAAATTGCTTTAAATGCAAACTCAACTGTTTTGGGTTGCTTAAGGGTGTGACTTTTACATCCCAAAAGTTTACCAAAGTATGATGGGGCAAACATTTATTTTTGGGCTCTGGAAAATGGCGACCGAACTGAAGTATGACGCAAACACAAATTTACCCTATTTTGCATTTATTACACAAAGTTACTAGAAATATGACGTATAGTGCTAATTCAAGCTTCCATTTGACATTTGCTAACTGAATATATGATAAATAAATCTAGATGTATTAAACATATGTCAAAAACGTGCATTTTCATTGATGATTTGATGTCTCTCAGGACATTTGACACGACGACAAAGCATAAAAATAAATGTAAATGAACAAAATACAAACAAACAGCATTCAATTCAATGCTCATATTGGTTTCAGACATGCATGCTTTTGAGAAAAGGTGAGGTGTTTCAATCTCTCTCTCTAAATCCCCACTTGTCCCCCGTCCTCCACGAACCCCCCCCCCCCCCCCCCCCCCCCTTCTTCGCTCTTGTTCACCAAAAAATGAACCCTCATTTTTTTTCTAAACACGGTACATATACACTTTTCTGCAAACTTTTCAACTCAAAGGAAAGCCAATTTCTCAGCAATCTATAACATACCCATTCCCCTTTCATTGCTCTTCATCAATTTCATCGTCCTGCTCATAGTCTAGGTTCACGGGTGCAACGTTGACACAGGTTTCTCCTCGACAATGACCACATGCTGCTGTGCACACAAGGCCATGTTTCCGGCAAGTGCACCTCGTGGTTGAACAGTCAGTCTGACAGTTGCACCTGATGACCGTCAAGAGCTCCTCTGGAGCAGCAGGCAAATCAGTCAGCATAGGGAGTAGCATGCGATTGGCCACTTCCCAACCCCATTGACACGGATCCAGGGACGCATCATTCAGGTTCTTCCATGCCTGAACCTGGAAATAGACGCGGAAGCAATGGTACTTGGCAGCAGATGATGATGGAGGCAGAGAACTTGGTTGGAAAGATTTGGTTGATGTGGCCACCTTCTGTACATATTTGACATATCTCAGATGATTGAGGCTGTCCTTTTCCTCACCTCCATACAGGAGCACAACCGCCTTTTCCCCTGCTTCTTCTATCTCCTGATGAGTACTGGCTGCCATGAAAACATCAGCAATCTTCTGAAACAGTGTTGATTTCCTCAGGAGTTTCACAGGCAGAGATTTGCCAATGTTCATCATCCCGCTGGTAGTGTCGCAACCAGTGATCGCATGTGCAAAAAGTATTCTCCCGCATGTTTCTGTCCCAATTTTGGCCCTCGTTGCCTTGATGTCCCACAGTTTGGCCTTTTTCCCACTCGGCATGAAGTACACACCATGAAGATTGTCTGTAACGTGGTACAGGAGCAAGACAAGAAGATCAGTGTCTTCTCCTATGAGGACAGTGGTTGAACTTGCAGCAACGTCTAGAGTTGTCTTGACAATCAGGCAATCGGCGTCATCTTTTGCATGGTGGATCTGGAACCCCAATTTCATCAAAATTTCGCTCAGAAGATTGATGAACCGCTGCTTGTTGCTTGGATTGGCAAGAAATTTCTCCCGAGTGTCTTGAAGGATCATGTCACCGGTGAAATTTACCTGCACTGAGGTACCATGCCGTCTGACATGGGTGGCAGCTTTGGTTGTTTGTTGCGTGCTGTACCCATCAAACACAATGGTTGCTTTCTTGTACTTTCGTGCAACAAATTCTGCATACATCTCAGCCAGCTGGTTGTAAGTTGATCCCCTCCGCCATGGCAGCTTGTGGAGAAGTGAACCTCCATCAAGGACAAAATTAATGTTTTCATTTGGCAAAGTGGTGTCCTCTTTTGTAAATGACCAGAGATACTCTGCAAGTGTTGACTTTGATGCCAGTCGTGGTAGTCCACTGGCGTCGAACAAGGCACATGGAAGGTTGGTCATCTCATACTTGAACAAAGATGGTATGGTCTCTGGTGTGCTTTGTGCTATCTTCAACAGGCGTTGAAAGAGAAGAAGTGGATCGATAATGATGGGCTCATCATTGACTCTCACTGCCAATTTTGTAGCAAGAGTGACGGCCACATCTTTCTTTCTGATGACAACCTCAAGCACATTTTTTTCTGTCATGCCATCCAACATTTTCTTCCCGATATTCTTGGCATTATCAACATTGGCTGTGGCATCTGCAACCCGCCCACTTGCGATGCTTCTGAGGGAAGGGTCTGAGAGAAATGGACTTCTGTCTGTCAGGTACGAAACAAGTGTCTGTGTGTCCTTGTGGTCGCGGGCTTGTCTGGTTATACCGGTTTCTTTGTGCTGCTCCGAAGTCGTGAATGTGATGCCTGAGAGTGTCTGCATTGCAGAGTTGACCTCAGCACAAGCAGGCATGGAAAGAAGCCAGACAAGACGCTGTCTCTCTCCGAAACCCGTTCCCCGTGTAAGGCCTCCACTGGTCTTCAGACTTCTCATGAGGACTTGTTCGATGACAAGATCCTGCGACAACCCCGCCCAGTATCTCTCGCTTCTTCGGAACACGTGGTGCCCCTCTTGGTAGTCTTGATACACCTTTGGGTGTGTGTCTTTCAATGCCATCATCTGCTGGAGGTACAGTCTGGCAGATTTGGCGTAGTTGTGATGCCCTGCAGCTGCAAAAAAAGGCAACATCTCAGCTACTGACTGTAGGTGCAAATTGAAGCGCCCAGTTCTTTCGGCCTTGATGGATTTCTTCAAAATGCCTACCATGTCTAGGTACTGAAACCAGAGGCTGCTTGTTTGACTTCTGGACAGACTTTCTTTGTGCTTCTCTAGACGTTTGTTGATCTTAGATATCACATCATGGTTAGCTGCTTCTTCGGCTGAGATGCCACCTGCCGCAAGTCGTTCAAGAAGGCAAACTGCAGCATCAAGGTCTTCGTGGCCAACCTGGCGCAAGGCTTCCATGTTTGAGGTGTCAATCTCCTCTGAGGATGCAGAACCTGCTACTGATGTGTCCATCAATGTTGGCGAATCGTCTGATTCGTGACCCAGCAGCGCGTCATCAGCCTTATGATGAAGGAGGATCCAGGGCAGGTCGAAGGCTCCTGATGTCAGAATCGCACTAAGAGCCGCGTCCATGAGAAGATGTGCCCGCACAGCTCGTGAGTACGCCTTGCCGTTCAAGATATGCACCACAGCATTCTCTGCATATACAAGTTCCAAAGCCTCCTGTAACCCAGTACCCCCCATGAGATGGCCAATACACCCGAGAAAACTCATCTGTGTGTGGAAATTCCCCAACCTGAGGACCAATGACTGCAAGTGACTAGCACTATCAGCTGCACTTGACACAATGACCTGAGCTTTGAGATACAGCGGTTGATCGAAGGTGATCACCGGGGTCACTTTATATCTGAAAGCCTGTTCACTGACAAAACACAATGTGGAATATATATATACAAGTCATGTCACTGGAGCTCATGTCAATCATCGGCATAAAAAAGACCTCCGACCTCCGAATTGGTCATGCTATACATTTTCCACCCTACTGGTATCAACACACCACGAGACCTAGTTGTCTGCAGTAGAATGACCCAGTAACACGATCGCTTAGCGGTCGAGAAAGACACTTATCTTGTCCCAACTAAATCTATTTTTCACTGAATAAACGAGAGATACACTTTTTATTTATCTTACCTCAGACAAACTGCTTAGGTCGCTCTCTTCATCAGGAGTAGGAGCTTCGGCAGTTGCGAGGGGAGGCGTCGTCATTGTGTTGACGCAGTGCCGGAAATACTAGAGCACTCGTATGGTGCGCGGTCCGTGCTATTTAGTGCATGTTTCAGTTTGGGATTTCGTGCGACTTAAAAACATTGTTTTTATAAAACTTGGCCCCAAGCTACAATGGTAAACTTTATTGGAAAATATAATAGATACCATTAGAGTTCAAAATTTAAAAAGTTCCAGCTTTAAAGCAAATTGTTCAAGGTCCAAAACCAATCTGACTGGACAACTAGAGCTGATTCGAGTAAGAGCAAGCCAGATTTTTTTCGATTTCCCCAAACACTCGCCTTTGTGAATGGCGTAGCGAGACACGGTGGATCTGTTCTGACCCCCTAATCCGCGGGGGCTTGGTCCGAGGGCACTGGACGTAGGAAGCTGCACAAATCCAGGGGCTTGGTCCGAGGGCACTGGACGTAGGAAGCTGCACAAATCCAGGGGCTTGGTCCGAGGGCACTGGACGTAGGAAGCTGCACAAATCCAGGGGCTTGGTCCGAGGGCACTGGACGTAGGAAGCTGCACAAATCCAGGGGCTTGGTCCGAGGGTACTGGACGTAGGAAGCTGCACAAATCCGCGGGGGCTTGGTCCGAGGGTACTGGACGTAGGAAGCTGCACAAATCCGCGGGGGCTTGGTCCGAGGGCACTGGACGTAGGAAGCTGCACAAATCCAGGGGCTTGGTCCGAGGGCACTGGACGTAGGAAGCTGCACAAATCCGCGGGGGCTTGGTCCGAGGGCACTGGACGTAGGAAGCTGCACAAATCCAGGGGTTGCATCCTAGGGCAAGATACGTAACTCGCAGTTAACTCGCGTGCTTAAATGAAACGTCTTTGCTCTGAACGAGAAACGCGAAGGCATTTTGTCGTGAATTGCTCTTTGAATGGGGTTACAGTGGAAAGCGCTTTGAACTTTCATGGATGCTAAGTCACTATACAAATGCATTCCTTTTTCTTGACCTTTACCAGGGCAGTAAGTCGCCTCCTCATAGCGTTTCCATACAGCGTCTTTCTCCTCACAGGCGATGCTCTAAGCACAGTAGTCCTGACTCGACAGACAGTATATTGGTACACCCGATGGTTCTAGTCAGGTATTGTAGCATCATGTCTCGATGTCAAGCCCTTAACTGTCAGGATGACATTATTGTTGCGTCATATATATTTTGTTGTGACCCTCGCGATATTGCCATCATCTTCACATGCTCATTTCGATACGTCCTCGCGAGTAGGCACTTCAGTGACGTAACATTCCACGATTAAAGATGCGTTGCATAGACACGAGGAAAGTCAAGATCTGCAAGGAATAGGCCGGTGTCAACACGATGCAAGCAAATGTAAAGGCAATCAAATGCTGACACAAATTGAAACTGGCCTATATGCAACGCGGCTCAGTTATCGCCAAGAGAACAGTCTACTGCTGCTTTATGAATTAAGTGATATTCGGGACGTCAGAGGTAACGTTTCATGACATGTTTGTGCTCTCATGGCAACGTGATCCGCCCTCCACCTCGCACTTCGTGTGCGTCACTCGTGACTGGCTTCCACCTTCACGGCGCGTTCTGATGGCGTCACCACATACCCTACATCTGCGTAGACTGTAGAGTCAATGACTACAGCATCACGGGGTGGACTGTCAAGATCTGACCAACGACACGACAGCTCCGAGACAACATCGGTCTCAAACATACGTCCATGACGTTGCGCTCATATCGTATCTTACGGCCGACCGCAGCTTTCTAAGGCGTGGTGTTCCACTAGGCTACAACTGAACACATGTATGAAGGACGGATGTATGAACATAACTGGAAAAAGAGCTTATGTAGGGATGAACAAAGAACAAATGACGGTATGAATGAGTAAATGAATGAAGCATTATGGCCCATCAGCCTTTGTAGGCTATGTAAGGCCATTGGCCACGAAAGTCACCAGAACTGGAAAGAGCGAGATCCATGTCTTGACGTCACTATTTATTCGCCTTTTACGAATGACGTAGGCAGATAAAGCGGGTCTATTTTTGTCCCAACTCACAGGGGACACACGTGACTGAGTGAATGGACGAATGCATGCTTGCATGAATGATTAAACATTGAATGAATGATTGTATGCATAATACATAGGTGAATGAATTAATGAATGCATGAACAATTGATAAAGGAGGGCTTTCAATAAACTACCACCAATTTCGATTTAGTGCAAGCAAATGACAGGTTTCGAGAGAACACTCAACAAAATTAAATAGATGTCAGTGAGAAAACTTACTATGTTTGTAGGATGGTACAATCTCCCTCTCTCTCTCTCTCTCTCTCTCTCTCTCTCTCTCTCTCTCTCTCTCTCTCCCTCTCTCCATCTATCTGTCTCTCTCGCCCCCCCCCCCCCCCTTTCCGGGCACGGGTTGTGTTTATCCTGCAATCTGTCTGCTGTCATTCTTTCTCCACTTGTGTTGCTGTGAGCTGTCCACTCCAGGAATTTTGGGGATGACTGACGATTCGGAGCGTGGGAATTGTGGAAGCAAACTCTTCCGGCTTTAGTTTGACACGTGCTTGTATATCCTCTATAGAGAGGCTAGATATGCTGGGATAGCGAGAACGGGGGAGTGAAGCAGACAAGACGTGCCAGTCTGACAGACTCCATCGGTCTCTAAGTTTTGCACTCTGAATAAAACGTGTATGGAAGTGACCAAGTTTTGTCCTGATAATGGAGTAGAGAGGAGCGGGAGCCTCTCTGTAGCTCCAGCCTGCGCCATGCCACGCGACAATTGACAGCACTCTGCCCGTCAGGATTTAGCCCCCCCATACCTCTGCAGGGATGACCACCATCACTCTTCTACAACTGGCGTTGTCGGCAGGATTGACGTGTTAAGGCAGGACAAATTGTCACCATGCCTAGCAAAGACAGAAAGACTTGTCAGCCGCCACCAGAGAAGAATTTTTTAAGTCGGTCGGTACATGCCCCACGATGGCCGCCCGACCGCTGATCACAGTGTACTCTGAGAAGGGGGAGACTTCGGGCACCCAAATCAACCTGCCTGCGGTCTTCAAGGCCCCCATTCGCCCCCATTCGCCCTGACATCGTCAACTTCACCCACTTCGAGATGCCGAAGAACACACGCCAGCCCTATGCAGTCTCCGTCAAGGCTGATCAAGGCTGGTCAAGGCTGATCACCAGACTTCACCTGAGTCCAGGGGCACAGGACGTGCTGTGCCCCGCATCCCTCATGTGTGTGGTGGTGGTACACACCGCTCCGGCCAGGGTGCCTTCGGCAACATGCGCCGTGGAGGTTGCATGTTTGCCCCCACCAAGACCTGGCGCCGCTGGCACCGCCGCATCGACATCAACTAGCAACGCTACGCCCTGTGCTCTGCCATGGCGGCCTCTGGCGTCACCTCCCTGGTCCTGGCCAAGGGCCACAAGGTGGACATGAATTGCCGTATGTGTAAATATTTCAAGGAGTTATAGCCAAGGAGAGCTGGTAGAATTTTCCTAGTGTTTTCATATTGTTGCTGCAATTGAACTTCCGGACTGGACATGCATGTGTTTCTATTCCTGGGATATACCTAGTACGCATGTGTATTGCTTTTCATCTTTCCTGCCTGGTAAGGTCACCATTATATTTCTTTGATACGCATGTTGAGTATTCTTTGCATGAACTGTTGTTTTAATCTATATTATAGTTTTAGCTAGTGACGAAGAGGGTTCTTCTGAAATGTCATTTTACACATTTACTACATTGTATCATGTACATGCTTTTATTATGGTAGTTTCCGTGGAACAGAGGGTTTGGATATAATCATTTCTATTTTTGTGGCTGGTTCCTTTTATGCGTCGGCCAGAGATATTGAGGAGGGAATATCCAGCCTTGTGTATCAACAATATTGTCACTAATGTATAAGAAAAGTACATGTACTCTAGCAGTCTTGAGAGTTAGATCAGTGAGCGCATCAATTTTGATTTGTAAGACGGGTGGCTGTCATGGTCGCTACATATGTTCTGTAACTAATTGGACGAGCAACTCATATGGTTCTTATGAACAGGAAGGAAAGAACGAAGAGTTTGAGACAAATTAATATTTTGTTCCTTGATTGTGATGTTATTCTGTAAGTGGGGCATTTGTAATTTTGTTTCTTTGTTCGTGAGGTCAAATACTACCCAAGGTTTCATTAGCGCTGTTCCCATGTTGTTGTAGCATGCGTCGGACTGTGTAGTCTTGTTTTATGTCCATTCCTGGTTAAATGATCTTTGTGGTTAAGGTCAAATACCACTGTTTCAATTGTGTGACATGATCACGCCTTGAATACGTCTTTGTCCTTAATGTGATGCGGTATCCTCTAATGGCCTAAGTCCATTGAGAGATATATTGGTAATGACGGGTTAGCATTACAGGCTTGTTGCATCGATCAGCTCGAGTCGAAAGGCCCCAGGCCACTCCTAGTCTGATAAGCACAAGAAAGCATTCATGATGTGTATCATGTTGGGCATATTTCTAACTTGTTGAATGATTAAGCTCGCTACAAGTTGAATAACCAACACTGGGTTAACGTAATTGTTCATGTCAAATTGTGTTTGT
>JAWQFJ010024097.1:0-18690 GCA_034096865.1 Theodoxus fluviatilis | reverse complement strand
AGTGAGTTATAAATTTCTCTAATCCAGTGCTCTGTGTCTGAGCATATTAAAGAAACGTATTATGTCACAATTTGCGCTGTAAATATTTATGTAAACAAACTCTCTCTTGGAATAGACTATAATATATCCCTTCTTAGGCTTGGCAGGAACTTCCGAGGTGAGTCATTGTGTTAGTAAGATTTCTACACACCCTCTTGTTCTTTATAGAGTGAGATGCCACAATATCCTTTGAACTAAATTGAAGCCAATGAATAATAATGTACTGCCGGGTTCGAGTGGTCGGTGAGCTTGGGACATTCAGCAACAGGCGTTGACAGCTCAAATCATGTCCCAAAACTATCGAACAACTCGGAGGCCATCCTCGTCTGCTCCCCTTTCCGAAGTAAGTCACTTGGGGCCACAACCGACCTCTCGCCTGCTCGAAGCATATTGTTTCAATCACTCTAACCCGGTTTGACCCACCTTTTCTGCTTTTGACAGTTAACAATCACAATATTCTATCGACCCGTAAACGGCTCCATCGCAAGCGATAGTCGCCGATACTCTTCCGCGTTCACCGCAACACTCACCATCTTGCTTGTCGTCCCTGGGATGTCTTTCGATTAAATCTGAGATCCTAAAATCCACGAGAGTCAACTCCAGACGGATTTCTCCATGAGTTCCCTCTTGAAGTACGCAGTCGGCAGCGAGCAGCTCCACACTAAACAATCAGCCGACAGAAAAGCGGAAGTTCCGCTTTCGAAAGCACATGCGAGTACTAGTCTAGCCGTGCCAAACGCTTTTCACAGTCTCCTAATTGTTTATCCTCAGCGTCTCATGACAAGAAGACCAGACTTTAGTGAAACTTGCGCACCTGCAGTGACGTCACATGGTCTATATTTGCCAAATATGGAGAGGGCGTAACCTAGGCTGGACGGTTGACACAGCGACCTCACAGCGCGTGGCGATGTGGATGCGCTGTCCTTTCTCTCTGTCGGGTCATGGACACTACTTTGACAATCGCCAACAATCGCCAACAATTCGGCGATTTGTTGGCGATTGTTGGCGATTGTGGCGATTGTCAAAGTGCCTCTACCGCTCTCTGTTTAAATGCGGCGTTTCCTGCACTCTAATTCTAAACAGGGTTGTCTACTGTTGGCGTTTCGAGCTGTGACTGGAGGCTATGAAGGGAAAGACAGACTCAAGTGTCATCTCAAGTGCTCGGTGGTTGGTTCAGTTGTTAGACATCTGCCTTAGTGCCTAGCACGATTATTCAGCAGCTGTTGATAACTCCATTGGAGTGTCATAACAGCAGCTAATCGCAATGTCTGTTCACTGCGCAACAGGTGGTACACTTTGGGTTTCGCTATCGAAATCAGGAAGAAGGAATTCAATTAAAGTTTCCCCCGTCAATGAATTGTTACCAGCGGCCGTACATGAACGACTGCGTCCTTTTCTACAGATTAAGTTCACAACAAAGCACTTTCGGCTCACTGAGCCCTTAACGCTATCTCAATGCCCTGACGAATTGGTGATCTGATGTTTTCTTGTGAATGTTATTGACACTAGTTTGAAGGCGAGACATATCTTTCAACCAGGAAGTACATGCCTCGTTGAAGCTATAGTGCATTCAACACATGGCAAACTTGATTCTGCTCGTGCGGGAACAGAACAAAATCCCTTTTGTTGGTGACCCAGTATGACGATGTATTCAAAAGCGTCACGCAGTTTATGTGCATGAATGCAGCGAGCCTAAGGTAATCCACAACCAACACGATAAAGAAACACAATGCAGACTGTTTACTTTTGATGCTTTCCTATGAAAAAGGGACAGCCAAATCATGAGGCATGGGAAGTACTGTATTGATATAAAGATCTGATGCCCATAATTGTTACTTATTGCATTTGTTGGTTTCTCCTCCACCTTCGTCATACACACCCCAGTGGGTAGGGGGTAGGAACGGACCCACTTCTTCTCTACTAGATTGGCAAGAGGCAAACAACTAGAGAAACCCAGACTAGATTTGCTCTTACTTTAAAGAGTTCTAGTGATTTTGTAGTCTGTGGCATTTCATAACCTACAAAGGCTTGTAGGCCATGAACTTCTATCCATTCATTTCTTCTTCTGATATCTTTTGATAATAATTATCTCAACAATTGAAATGGTTGCACACTCTAGCACACAAGCTAACATGGGAGCACCTTTGCACTCCTACTCCTATTCCCTGTCCTGGCGCACTCTTCTCCCACCCCCCCACTTGATTTGGTCCCACTGGGTTTCCGGCCATTGAGCCTTAGAATTACCACGACCTAATGAGTCAACCAAGGGTAAAGGTCATCACACCCAGCTTCCATTAAGGTCGTCAGATGCCAGGATGACTCGGTGTACAAGTGCTTGGATTGTTGTCACCAGATTGAACAGGATGGCAGTTTGTGTAGAGACCAATGGAACAAGACAGGATAAGATAGACATGCACATACACATGCTTGCATGCACACAAAGACTGATGGACAGACTGACAGACTCTAAGTTGGTCACTCACCCACTTACAAAAGGACAGACATTGATGGACATACCTACAAAAAGGCAGAGGGATACACAGACTTTGTACAGAAACACAGGAAGACAAATGGAAAGACTGGCAAATGAGTGGATAGACACACACACACACACACACACACACACACACACACACGATCAGCATTGCCAGTCCACGGGTAAGGCATAGACATCACAATAAGTTCACGCACACTCACACATGATATTGGGGGAAAAAAGATTTAATGGAATACATGTATTTATGTATCTAATGAAGCTTACTTGTTGACCAGTTAAATTTTAAGTGTAAAGAGGAGAGGAAAAGAATCATTTCGAGTGTTAGGAATGGTTTATTTACATCTGTGCTACATTACATGCATTGTGGGGAGAAAAGACGATAGGTAGGCCTACTGTAAGACTTACTGCATTTCAGATTAGCAAACTCAGCCATGTACAGAGCAATAAATTAAACATTAAGTCTTTATTAATGAGCAAAAAAACGTCTGCACTGTATTTCATGATTGAACATATTTGAAACATTTCTTCTGCCAGTTTGGGAATATCCGCTTCTTTATTATTGTCTTGTTTACCTTCTGTGCAATGAACTTGCTTATAAACGTTTTCTTTAAAGTTCCTTTACACTTTATTGATTTTCTGTGAATCATTTAAATAATGTAACTCCCTTGGGGATGAAGGAAAAACATTACACCAATCTTAGGACAGAAAAGGCATTTGTATTGAAGACATAAGGCTGAGGTACATTCAACATTGTAATTTTGATTGACATGATGTAATTAACCCAGTTCTCAATAAATCAGTCTCTAGGCAGACTGATGGAGAAAAATCTGGACATGAAGTTTCGAGGCAGGCAGCAGAAACTACACATGTATGACACTATGAAGGTAAAGGTGCTCTTTTTTATATTGCAACTTTTCCACCCATTGATGAATGCTCAAACCGCAAATTAAAGGGATGGAAGCAATGGAGCATTCATTTGTGAGTGATGGCTCAAGCATGCACAAGTTTGCCTATAGTGAGGGTGCAGGTTTAGAAAGGGGCACAAATTCACCTGGCCTGTGGATGTATTTCTTGAGCATTCTAGTAAACTAGAGATTTCGCCTACCGGCAAAAGTGTCTTTAGCCCAGTTGACATCACGTGATGGAAGGTTTTCATCCGAAATATGCATGAAGAGGTCACACGAGAGGCTTGTGGGATAGCCGAGCTGCTCCCTGATATACGCTGTTAAAGTAGTTCTAAGACTATTTCGCATAAAACTAAAAGTCGTAACTTACTCTTGTTAAGGCAATAAACAAGCATTTATTCAATAGAATAACATGTTTGTGTTGAAATGGAAACCAGTTTAACATCTGAATGATTTCTGTAAAAAGTGGAGAAAAAAATATATCAGAACAAACTATTTTTGGCGCAGTGCTATAATGCGAAGGGTCAAGTCTATTACGCATTCATTGCGAACTGTGCCAAAGTCACTACTGACTCGGGTTTACAGAATGTTTCTTGAGTTCACCCAGACAAAACTTCTTTAATGGGAGACATGGGTATTAGAAGATTTTTTTACTGCAATGAGTTTTCAAACTTTCAATTTTCATGCATGGCAATTCAAAGATGCTCATGAAAATAAGTGAAAATCACTTTTGCTCAATGGAGAAAAAGTAGTTTATCTGTCAATTATTTAAATGACACATAATTTTCTATCTCTTTAAAACATGTGCAGCTCAAAAACTATATGCAGCAAAATCAAAATTTTGGTTTCCTTATATTTATCATTTCAATATCTAAAACTTGTCACATCCTTTTGGGAAAATTCCAAATATTATTGGAAAGTATATTTACTTACTTTATTTACTCGAAATAATCCCCATTTTTAGAACTTGTTTAATGTATAGCTGCTGACCTAGGGGCTACTATCACAAATCCATTGACAAGATGTTGCTACATGCATAAAGAACACACCATGAAAATTACAGAACTGTCCCATACTCATAATATTTTCTGCCTAATTTGAAGTTCACAAAAAGTAGTTTTGAGAAAACGTGAAAATAGAAACTTTGGAAAACTTGCTTTCTCCATCTTCTATGTATTTCCAATATTGCAGGCAAAAATTTTCAGAGAGGTAAGGCTTTTCTTTCACATTTTTACATGTTTTCAAGCAAGTTTAAGTAGAGAGACTATTGGAATTACATTGCAGAGGTTTGAAACGACTCAAAAATGCTCATAAGTAAAAAATCACCAGAAAATGATATTTTGACTATTTTTATAGCTGTGTCTCTCCGAAAGTTAATTAATCCAGGTGAAAGTGCACGGGCATTGCTGTCGATTGCAGATTTTATCTTAATTTGGGAGGTCCAAGTGACCCCAATATTTGCATGTGGCAGATGGTCAAGCCAGTTACGCCAACACAGAAACTAGCTTCAAGATTTTAGTCTCAACTTAAGCACTGAAAAGTGGGAGGACCCCCTGTACTATAGACACTTGTACGAGAAAGATTTCCATAACATTTTCAAGAAGCATAATTCATGAGACTGATAACATAAACAATGAAAAACCAAGGTATAGATTTAGGTGCTTGTGCAGAAAACATTCCAGTGATCAAGTGTTGGTCTACAACAGCATATACAGGAAAACAAGCACACACAAATTCAGCAGTCAATCACTGTCACCATAAGGCTCAAATTCATTACTACATCTAGATCTTTCCCACAATAGGCACCCTGTTGAGAGAAAAAATTATGGCTGCGGATTTCTCTCATCAACGCGATTTCCAGCACTTAAGCAATGGACATAAATGTTTGGTTAGTTATATGTAGTCCTAGTGTCAACACGGAAGTCTTGCAATGCAGTCCTTGTGCAAACATGCAGTTGTGGTTCCCAATGTGAGCCTGTGTTGATGAAAACACAAACGTCCCCTGGTGTAGTCCTCCTATGTGTGTGGTGTAGTTGTTATCTGCACTCAGAGGGCTGCATTACTTATGTACGGTGAGCACCAATGTTAACAATGTTGTCCCCATCTGAACAGAGGACTTTGAAGTCCAGCCTTGGGGAACACATCAAATAACTTGCTGTGGTCCTGTGTGATCACAGAATTCTTTGTAGCAGTCCAAGTGTAAACAGAGCTCTGTGTGATGCAGTATCTGCAGTCCCAGTGTAAACAGAGCTCTGTGTGATGCAGTCTCTGGAGTCTCAGTGTAAACAGAGCTCTGTGTGATGCAGTATCTGCAGTCCCAGTGTAAACAGAGCTCTGTGTGATGCAGTCTCTTTAGTCTCAGTGTTAACAGATCTGTGTGATGCAGTATCTGCAGTCCCAGTGTGAACAGAGCTCTGTGTGGATGCAGTATCTGCAGTCCCAGTGTGAAACAGAGCTGTGGGATGCAGTATCTGTAGTCTCAGTGTGAACAGAGCTCTGTGTGATGCAGTATCTGGAGTCTCAGTGTTAACAGAGCTCTGTGTGATGCAGTATCTGCAGTCCCAGTGTGAACAGAGCTCTGTGTGATGCAGTATCTGCAGTCCCAGTGTAAACAGAGCTCTGTGTGATGCAGTATCTGCAGTCCCAGTGTAAACAGAGCTCTGTGTGATGCAGTATCTGCATTCTCAGTGTGATCAGAGCTGTGGGATGCAGTATCTGTAGTCTCAGTGTGAACAGAGCTCTGTGTGATGCAGTCTCTGGAGTCTCAGTGTGAACAGAGCTCTGTGTGATGCAGTATCTGTAGTCTCAGTGTGAACAGAGCTCTGTGTGATGCAGTATCTGCAGTCCCAGTGTGAACAGAGCTCTGTGTGATGCAGTATCTGTAGTCCCAGTGTGAACAGAGCTCTGTGTGATGCAGTATCTGTAGTCCCAGTGTGAACAGAGCTCTGTGTGATGCAGTATCTGCAGTCCAAGTGTAAACAGAGCTCTGTGTGATGCAGTATCTGTAGTCCCAGTGTGAACAGAGCTCTGTGTGATGCAGTATCTGTAGTCTCAGTGTGAACAGAGCTCTGTGTGATGCAGTATCTGTAGTCCCAGTGTGAACAGAGCTCTGTGTGATGCAGTATCTGCAGTCTCAGTGTGAACAGAGCTCTGTGTGATGCAGTATCTGCAGTCCCAGTGTGAACAGAGCTTATTGGGATGCAGTATCTGCAGTCTCAGTGTGAACAGAGCTCTGTGTGATGCAGTCTATGTAGTCTCAGTGTGAACAGAGCTGTGTGATGCAGTATCTGCAGTCCCAGTGTGAACAGAGCTTATTGTGATGCAGTATCTGTAGTCCCAGTGTGAACAGAGCTCTGTGTGATGCAGTCTCTGGAGTCCCAGTGTGAACAGAGCTCTGTGGAACAGAGCTTATTGGGATTGCAGTATCTGCAGTCTCAGTGTGAACAGAGCTCTGTGTGATGCAGTATCTGCAGTCTCAGTGTGAACAGAGCTCTGTGTGATGCAGTATCTGGAGTCCCAGTGTGAACAGAGCTCTGTGATGCAGTATCTGTAGTCTCAGTGTGAACAGAGCTCTGTGTGATGCAGTCTCTGGAGTCTCAGTGTAAACAGAGCTTATTGTAATGCAGTATCTGGAGTCCCAGTGTGAACAGAGCTCTGTGTGATGCAGTCTCTGGAGTCCCAGTGTGAACAGAGCTTATTGTGATGCAGTATCTGTAGTCCCAGTGTGAACAGAGCTCTGTGTGTTGGAGTATCTGGAGTCTCAGTGTGAACAGAGCTCGGTGATGCAGTATCTGTAGTCTCAGTGTGAACAGAGCTCTGTGTGATGCAGTATGTGCAGTCCCAGTGTGAACAGAGCTTATTGGGATGCAGTATCTGCAGTCTCAGTGTGAACAGAGCTCTGTGTGATGCAGTATCTGTAGTCTCAGTGTGAACAGAGCTCTGTGTGATGCAGTATCTGCAGTCCCAGTGTGAACAGAGCTCTGTGTGATGCAGTATCTGTAGTCTCAGTGTGAACAGAGCTCTGTGTGATGCAGTATCTGCAGTCTCAGTGTGAACAGAGCTCTGTGTGATGCAGTATCTGCAGTCTCAGTGTGAACAGAGCTCTGTGATGCAGTATCTGTAGTCTCAGTGTGAACAGAGCTCTGTGATGCAGTATCTGTAGTCTCAGTGTGAACAGAGCTCTGTGTGATGCAGTATCTGCAGTCTCAGTGTGAACAGAGCTCTGTGTGATGCAGTATCTGTAGTCCCAGTGTGAACAGAGCTGTGTGATGCAGTATCTGTAGTCCCAGTGTGAACAGAGCTCTGTCTGATGCAGTCTCTGGAGTCTCAGTGTGAACAGAGCTCTGTGTGATGCAGTATCTGTAGTCTCAGTGTGAACAGAGCTCTGTGTGATGCAGTATCTGCAGTCCCAGTGTGAACAGAGCTCTGTGTGATGCAGTATCTGCAGTCTCAGTGTGAACAGAGCTCTGTGTGATGCAGTATCTGTAGTCTCAGTGTGAACAGAGCTGTGTGATGCAGTATCTGCAGTCTCAGTGTGAACAGAGCTCTGTGTGATGCAGTATCTGTAGTCTCAGTGTGAACAGAGCTCTGTGTGATGCAGTATCTGCAGTCCCAGTGTAAACAGAGCTGTGTGATGCAGTATCTGCAGTCCCAGTGTGAACAGTGTGATGCAGTATCTGTAGTCCAGTGTGAACAGAGCTCTGTGTGATGCAGTATGTGCAGTCCCAGTGTGAACAGAGCTTATTGGGATGCAGTATCTGCAGTCTCAGTGTGAACAGAGCTCTGTGTGATGCAGTATATGTAGTCTCAGTGTGAACAGAGCTCTGTGTGATGCAGTATCTGTAGTCCCAGTGTGAACAGAGCTCTGTGTGATGCAGTATCTGTAGTCTCAGTGTGAACAGAGCTCTGTGTGATGCAGTATCTGTAGTCCCAGTGTGAACAGAGCTGTGTGATGCAGTATCTGTAGTCTCAGTGTGAACAGAGCTCTGTGTGATGCAGTATCTGTAGTCTCAGTGTGAACAGAGCTCTGTGTGATGCAGTATCTGTAGTCTCAGTGTGAACAGAGCTCTGTGTGATGCAGTATCTGCAGTCCCAGTGTGAACAGAGCTCTGTGTGATGCAGTATCTGTAGTCCCAGTGTGAACAGAGCTCTGTGTGATGCAGTATCTGTAGTCCCAGTGTGAACAGAGCTCTGTGTGATGCAGTATATGTAGTCTCAGTGTGAACAGAGCTCTGTGTGATGCAGTATCTGTAGTCCCAGTGTGAACAGAGCTCTGTGTGATGCAGTATCTGCAGTCCCAGTGTGAATAGAGCTTATTGAGATGCAGTATCTGGAGTCCCAGTGTGAATAGAGCTTATTGTGATGCAGTCTCTGTAGTTTCAGTGTGAACAGAGCTGTGTGTGATGCAGTATCTGTAGTCTCAGTGTGAACAGAGCTGTGTGTAATGCAGTATCTGGAGTCCCAGTGTGAACAGAGCTCTGTGTGATGCAGTATCTGCAGTCCCAGTGTGAATAGAGCTTATTGAGATGCAGTATCTGGAGTCCCAGTGTGAATAGAGCTCTGTGTGATGCAGTATGTGCAGTCTCAGTGTGAACAGAGCTCTGTGTGATGCAGTATCTGGAGTCCCAGTGTGAACAGAGCTCTGTGTGATGCAGTATCTGCAGTCTCAGTGTGAACAGAGCTCTGTGTGATGCAGTATCTGCAGTCTCAGTGTGAACAGAGCTCTGTGTGATGCAGTATCTGGAGTCCCAGTGTGAACAGAGCTCTGTGTGATGCAGTATCTGTAGTCTCAGTGTGAACAGAGCTCTGTGTGATGCAGTATGTGCAGTCTCAGTGTGAATAGAGCTCTGTGTGATGCAGTCTTTGTAGTCCCAGTGTAAATAGAGTTCTGTGTGTAGCAGTCTTTGTAGTCCCAGTGTAAATAGAGTTCTGTGTGTAGTAGTCTTCTTAGTCCCAGTGTGAATAGAGCTCTGTGTGTAGTAGTCTTCTTAGTCCCAGTGTGAATAGAGCTCTGTGTGTAGTAGTCTTCTTAGTCCCAGTGTGAATAGAGCTCTCTGTGTAGTAGTCTTCTTAGTCCCAGTGTGAATAGAGCTCTCTGTGTAGTAGTCTTCGTAGTCCCAGTGTGAATAGAGCTCTGTGTGTAGTAGTCTACTTAGTCGTAGTCCCAGTGTGAAAAGAGCTCTGTATGTAGTAGTCTTCTTAGTCTCAGTGTGAATAGAGCTCTGTATGTAGTAGTCTTCTTAGTCCCAGTGTGAACAGAGCTCTGTGTGAAGCAGTCTCTGTAGTCCCAGTGTGAATAGAGCTCTCTGTGTAGTAGTCTTCTTAGTCCCAGTGTGAATAGAGCTCTGTGTGTAGTAGTCTTCTTAGTCCCAGTGTAAATAGAGCTCTGTATGTAGTAGTCTTCTTAGTCCCAGTGTGAATAGAGATGAATAGAGCTCTGTATGTAGTAGTCTTCTTAGTCCCAGTGTGAACAGAGCTCTGTATGTAGTAGTCTTCTTAGTTCCCAGTGTGAATAGAGCTGTGTATGTAGTAGTCTTCTTAGTCCCAGTGTGAATAGAGCTCTGTGTGTAGTAGTCTGTCTTAGTCCAGTGTGAATAGAGCTCTGTGTGTAGTAGTCTCTTAGTCCCAGTGTGAATAGAGCTCTGTGTGTAGTAGTCTTCTTAGTCCCAGTGTGAATAGAGCTCTCTGTGTAGCAGTCTTCTCAGTCCCAGTGTGAAAAGAGCTCTGTATGTAGTAGTCTTCTTAGTCTCAGTGTGAATAGAGCTCTGTATGTAGTAGTCTTCTTAGTCCGAGTGTGAATAGAGCTGTGTATGTAGTAGTCTCTTAGTCCCAGTTGTGAATAGAGCTCTGTGTGTAGTAGTCTCTCTAGTCCCAGTGTGAATAGAGCTCTGTGAGTAGTAGTCTCTTAGTCCCAGTGTGAATAGAGCTCTCTGTGTAGCAGTCTTCTCAGTCCCAGTGTGAACAGAGATCTGTGTGAAGTAGTCTCTGTAGTCCCAGTATGAACAGAGATCTGTATGAAGTAGTCTCTGTAGTCCCAGTAGGAACAGAGATCTGTGTGAAGCAGTCTCTGTAGTCCCTGTAGTACAGTGTGAATAGAGCTCATGTGTAGCAGTCTCTGTAGTTACAGTGTGAATAGAGCTCTATGTGCAGCAGTCTGTAATTACAGTGTGAATAGAGCTCTATGTGTAGCAGTCTCTGTAGTTACAGTGTGAATAGAGCCCTATGTGTAGCTGTCTCTGTAGTTACAGTGTGAATAGAGCTCTATGTGTAGCTGTCTCTGTAGTTACAATGTGAATAGAGCTCTATGTGTAGCAGTCTCTGTAGTTACAGTGTGAATAGAGCCCTATGTGTAGCATGTCTCTGAAGTTAGTGTGAGTAGAGCTCTATGTGTAGCAGTCTCTGTAGTTACAGTGTGAATAGAGCCCTATGTGTAGCAGTCTCTGTAATTACAGTGTGAATAGAGCTCTATGTGTAGCCGAGCTGGCATGGTCACATGGTAAGAATCTGCTTTTGTCCTAGTGTGAGATGAATCTGTAATGCTGTGCTACTGTGCATGCAGCTCCACCACATATCAGTCAAGGTGTGCACAAAGCTCTGCACAGCATGTAGTCTGGGTGTGCTTCAAACACAGCGATGGAATCCAAGTGCCTCCAGAACTCCGTGTCTTTGAGTCCAAGTTAGAACCCACACATCCTTAGTCCTGATGAGCAGAAAGCAGGTATGTAGATCCAGAAAGATGGAAGACTCCTTGCTTGTCAAGGCAGGCTATGAGTCAGCATGGTCCATTCGTCTGCTTGGCATCCCCTCTGAGGAAATCCTCTGCAATAAAGACAAGAATGTCAAGACGATGTCTAGGGTGAGGAGAGCACACCGCATGGCTTCCTATTGTAGAAAGAAATAAGATAAAGCTACTCTGACCGGACTTTCATTCCAGGGCTCGTATTCACAACGGCGATTTATCTTTTTAACACTTGATTTATCCCCTAGCCCCGCGTTATCTTGATCGGTTAGATAAGGTACGCTCGTCAGAGGATCCTAGGTTGCGCTTTGCTATATATATACTGGTTTCCAGCCAAGGGAGAGCGGAACAGGCAGTTGGAATCGTCTGAGTTTAGAGATAAATCTGAGTTAAAATAAATCGCTGATAAATCGCCGTTGTGAATACGGGCCCAGGACAGCAACTCGTTTGAGCACAAGCTGGTCAGTCTGATTCCCCAACCCCTGGCGCTTGATGTTTTAATGTAAAGGAGTATCTAAAAATTGCAGACCATTTCAGCACCACAGCTGAAATTCTCACCTAGTTTCTGTCTGTCGGTCTGTCAGTCTGTCGTTCTGTCGGTCTGTCGGTCTTCCAGTCTGCCTGCCTGCCTGCCTGCCTGCCGGCGCCTGCCTGCCTGCCTGTCTGTCTGTGTCTTTCTCTCAACGTATTCATGATTTATGGGCAATCAATAGTTTTTGTTGTCTCCAGAAGTCTCACTTTCACTACCTGTCCGTCTACCTGTTTGCTCCCCAGACACTCCATGCCTCTCAACTCCAATCGCTTTTCACCTGTGCTGGCTACATGGGTGTCACTTAGATGAGTCTGGCAGCAATTCATTTCCATGTTGAAGTCTTTGGTGCCACCAAACACCGCCACACGGTCCTCTACAACGGCCACCACATGCTGGTCTCTGCCACTGGGAAGGTCCCCAGATGCCGCTGGTTGCAGCCACTTGCAGCTCTCTGCAACAACACAGCAAGGCAATTTCTAACCATTTTCAAACACTTCTGTTTATCAATAGTTAACGTGGTGTTGAGGAAGCTCCTTTTTTTAATTTAAGAGAATTTTCTTTTGCTGGCACGTCATAGATGTTGAATCAACACTCACAGTCACGAAGGTGCATCATAGATGTTTGCTTTGTACATTCATACTCATTCATGCACACAAGGGAGAAGAAACCATCATGATTCAAATCTGTCATCATCATGAACATCAACATCATCAGTTAAGAAGAAGAAGTTAAAGGGTGGAAGTGAAGGGTGATTGAAAGATGATTACATTCTCTGTACACAACATCAAAAAGGGAGGATTTGTGGGTGCTTGTGTGTTCATGTAAGTGTGCGTGTGTGTGTGTGTGTGTGTGTTTGTGTGTGTTTGTGTGTGTGTGTGTGTGTGTGTGTGTGTGTTTGTGTGTATGTGTATGTGTGTGTGTGTTTGTGTGTGTGTGTGTGTTTGTTTGTGTGTGTGTGTGTTTGTCTATGTGGTGTGTATGTGTGTCTTTGTTTGTGTGTGTGTGTGTGCATGTGTGTGCGTGTGTGTGTGTGTATGTGTATGTAAAAAAGGTAAAGGTGTGGTTTTTTATAGCGACTTACACCCTTTGTCTGGGTCTCAAACCGCTTACACTTTACCCCCTGATCACTGGGCAGCTTCATCAATCCTCACTGGTACCTTACAACAAACATAGTGACATACATTTAAGACGCACACAGTCAGGTACCAGCACCAACTCCGCTCCCTGGGGAGTATTCCAACCCGATGCTGGCGCTTGGCCGCATACAAGGGTTAATCGCACAACGTTTTTGCCAATATTGCCCTCACAGGTACCCGGTTTTACTCCTGGGTGGGGAGAAACAATGCGAGTTAAGCATCTTGCTCAAGGATGCAACTCTGGAAACCGCGCAGCTTCGAACGCCGTACCCACTGGCCGCAAGCGACTGTAGGTGTGTGTGTGAATGAAATGCACGGAAAACAGTCAGTCACCATGTTGTATACATGACTGGAAGTCACTTTTCCCGTGCTGTTTGTGAGGGCAGCTGTCGCAGCGGCGGCCTGCCTGGTTCTCTAGCAACCCTGTGACGCTGGGGAACAGCTGATCTGGGGCGGCTTGGATGACCGTAGATTCTTCGGGGTTCTGTTGATGATGGCTGTAGGATGGTATTTTGTACTGGTTCACGATCCTCCATGTGATCAGGAGACGACGACTGGAGGGATAGTGTGCGATCTGTTTCTTTTTCGGCACCGCCAGACTCTTTTTCGCTAGTCGGAGCACCGCTTTCTTCTTTGGAGCTGTCAAAGCAGTTTTTCATCATCTCCTCAAACTTCTTTCCAAAATCAACTCTGAAGTTTTCTAAATCTTCCAGGGTAGCCTTCCTGTTAGGTGAAATTGGTGAAGAGCTGGCAGTCTCGAAAGTCTCTGTATTCACATGAGGGACAAATGAAGCTTGAGCGGGAACATCTGGGATGGAGGATGGGGCTTCTGCTACCATGTCATTCCTGCAACTTGTGGGTCAAAGGTCAAGGCCTTCGTAGCGTCATAGCTTGGTGGTGCACTGGCACGGGATTCTCGTGCAACATCAGGAGCGACAACAGAGGAATTTGCGACATCAATATCAGCGGAATTCAAAGTTGAAAAATGGTCATTCTGCCTCTGCTCACCCCTTCTTCTGTGATTTTCCACCCGCTGCTGGTCTCGTCGCTGCTGAGCAGGTGTATTCCTTATTTAGAAACCGCCCGTGGTGCTTGTTAACAATGACCAACCATCACTATGCATGAATTTTAGGACAACTACAGTGTTTCTGTCTTCCTCGTCCACCTTCCATGAAGTAAGCACCTCAGTTGTAAGCAGAGAAGTTAGTAAAGTCTCCAGGGCAGCTGGTAGTCCAGCGACTGGCATGGTGTCTTTCTGTTACGGAGACACACTTGTGCAGACCAGAGTTGACGGGAACATGTCTTACAGGCACGAGGGCTAGCCACTGAGAGAGAGAGAGAGAGAGAGAGAGAGAGAGAGAGAGAGAGAGAGAGAGAGAGAGAGAGAGAGAGAGAGAGAGAGAGAGAGAGAGAGAGAGAGAGAGAGAGAGAACCCTGAAACATTCCATACTGGACTTTGATTGACAACATGCAACAAGAGCTTTATTTTTCTCCTCCTGGTTCAAACAGAGGATCCACAGTAAAGGAACATCATCATACAGTCATGTACTAGTGCTATAGCTCATTTCATGCATCCAAACAATTCACACATGTGTATATCCATGCATTACTTTTAAACCACAGGAAAGCCCAGGGGATTTAACCCATACAAAACTTCACATTCTTAGAACTAAATATCCAGTATCAAGCTAGACTGTGCTTTGGTGACGAGATATTGCATTAGTTCATCATGTCTCCATGATTCTCAATCTGTGATGATACACACACACTGCATGTCATAAGTATGACCATTCTACAGACCTGGTTACCCCAAATTTTGCCTCTGCGTACTCACTGGTTCAGATATGCGTATTTTTTAAAAACTGTGCGTATTTTTTGCGCGGACCGACATTTCAAAAATGCAGCTTTTGGTTTGCACAATGATACTCCGCAGTCAGTCAACGACACCAAAAAAAATTTGAAGTGGCAATGCAAGTGAAGAGTTAACTGCCCCTTGACCACACACACACTCGATCTGCCTTATGGTGGCCGCCACCCGCCTGACGTACTGACTTTGCCTGTCCGGGGAGTTTCACCGACATTACTGTTACACTGTTCATGTTCGCAACTAGAGCATCACACACACAGTAGGCCTATTCAAACGTATCCAAGCGGCTAAACAATCAAAATCGCAATTCAACTGCGCAAATTAATCTTCTCTGAAGAAACGGTGATGCTACCGAAACGCATTCAATCAAAAGTTTGAGCAGCAGTCGAAAGGCAAAAGGAACGCTAGAAAGGGTTCTGTCAAAGAGTTCTGGGAGCACAGGGCAGCCGTCGTGCTGCAGATAACCGAATAAATAAACACGAACAATGTGGAGCAATCACACTGTGAAAAGTGCGGTGGTCACTGGCCCTAGGCCTGTGGAACCCGCAGTCACTCTCCGCAGTCATCTCCCGACCTGGATGAGGCAAGGACACAGAAGGCATTGTTTTACCTAAACCCGGACATGTTACTTTTTGTCACGTTTGTGTCCAACATCAGCGTCGGGCCCTGGAGTTAGGTCGCAGGGACCACCCGTTGAGAGTCAAACGTGGGATGGAGTTATGATATTGATATATCCAACCACGCAGTTGGGTATATAAACCGTACGAGGCCGTACAGCTACCTACCAAAAAAAATTCGGTAGCCGTACCGCACGGCTACGGAACCTCTTCCAAGAAAATGTGCTTACCGTATATCCTCCAGGAACTTGAAGTGATCAAGCCTATGATTTTCAGTACAGTGCAGGTTGGATAAAACAACCAAGAAATACACACACACACACACACACACACACACAAATACACACACACACACACACACACACAAACACGCACACACACATAGAGGGAAAGTGTGAGAGAAAGACAGAAAGTGAGAGAAAGAGAAAGAGAGAAAGAGAGAGAGAGAAAGAGAGAGAGAGAGAGAGAGAGAGAGAGAGAGAGAAGAGAGAACAGACAGACAGACAGACATACAGAACAGACAGACAGAGACAGACCAGAAGAGAGAGGCAGACAGACCAGAGAGAGAGAGAGAGAGAGAGCCACTCAAACTTCAAAGGAAACAGGGCCTGTATCCAGAACGGCGAGTTATTTTAAACCCGATTTATCTCTAAAGTAAACTCAGAGGATTCCAACTGTCTGTTCCGCTCTGCCTTGGCTGGAACACCGTTCTGGATATGGGCCACGAGTGCCAGACGTGGACTTTATCGCGCGAAATTGCACATTTAGGAATACGCAAAAGCTGCATTTTTTTCGGCGTATTTTTTCAGAGGCATGCGTAATTTTCGTATTCCATTATTTTCTTGCGTATTAATACGCAAAATTCGTACGGGTACCCAGGTCTGATTCTAGTCCACTAGAGACTTCGCCTGCCGGCGAAACAGTCTCTAGCACAGTTGACATCACGGGATGGAAGGATTTCGTCCGAAATATGCAAATGAGGTCACACGAGAGGCGTGTGGGATAGCCGATCTGCTCCCTGACATACGCCGTTAAAGTAGTTCTAAGACTATTTCGCACAAAACTCTTAACTTACTCTTGTTGAGGCAATAAACAAGCGTTTATTCGATAAATTAAATGTTTGTGTTGAAATGGAAACAAGTTTTGACATCTGAATGATTTCTGTAAAAAGTGGAGAGAAAAATAATATCAGAACGAACTATTTTTGGCGCAATGCTGTAATGCGAAGGGTCAAGTCTATTACGCATTCATTGCGAACTGTGCCAGAGTCACTACTGACTCGGGTTCACAGAATGTACCCAAGTATGCAAGACACACTGTATAATGAGTCACTACCTGTGTCAAAGATGTGGATGTCTGCCAAGCTGTGTTGTCAGTTCCTCGGCCTCCCAGCACCACCACCCTGTTGCCCACTGAAACTGCTGCATGGAATGACCTTGGTGCTGGCAGCTGACCTTTGATCTCCATGTCTAGTCGCCAACCATTTTGCATGCAAACCGAAGAGAAAATGGGGGAAACCATCAACTCGTGTGAGGGTAAAACGACGGTTGAAGGCAAGGAGTGTTCCCATTGGCTATTGGGCAGATGCATTTCACTTGAAAATACTGGGAGAATAGAACCAATCCAAAAGTGTGGAATTATTTATGGTGAGGCACAAGTCCACTGAAATATCTGCTCACACAAGAGGAAGCTTGTATGAATTTCATGATTAAAAAAACCCGACTCTGTTGCATCCTGTGCGATGGCCTTTTCCTATACTTATGGCACATTTCCATGGAAATAGCAAGGTTAAAAACAAGCAGCCCAAAGATGACAGCACAGCATTCCACTCCACACTGAGTCCTACCTGTATTGAAGATGTGGATGTCATTCTGGCGGGATTCTGATGTCCGTCCACCGAAGATGACGAGGTCCTTGCCCACCGCACACATGGAGTGGGCAGCTCTGGGAGCTGGCACTCCAAGGTTCAGCTGCAGGGGCTGTGACCAGGTCTTGGTTTCTATGGAAACAGCCCAAGAAAGTTCTTTGTCTCAAAGTAAAAATGCCAAGTCTTTTCAGAGGAAAAACAGCAATGACAATATGTACAGACCGCATGACTTGTTTGAAAAGCATTTTTCTCTCTTCTTTTTCAGTTTTTTTGTATTTGTGTATGAGAAAAGTGAAACTGGCTAAAGCAGATTTGTGAGGTCGTTTCTGCACTGAACTAGAGGCGAATAGCACGTGCCTCCGATTTTGTCATGTAGTATGTTACTAGTGTGACATGCATGTAGTACGTTACTAGTGTGACATGCATGTAGTATGTTACTAGTGTGACGTAGTATGTTCCAAGTGGGATGCAGTATGTTACTAGTGTGACGTAGTATGTTCCAAGTGGGATGCAGATTGTTACTAGTGTGACGTGGTATGTTCCTAGTGGGACGTAGTGTGTTACTAGTGTGACGTGGTATGTTCCTAGTGGGACGTAGTGTGTTACTAGTGTGACGTAGTATGTTCCAAGTGGGATGCAGTATGTTACTAGTGTGATGTAGTATGTTCCAAGTGGGATGCAGTATGTTACGTGTGTTACGTAGTTTGTTCCTAGTTGGTTGCAGTATGTTACTAGTGTGACGTAGTATGTTCCAAGTGGGATGCAGTATGTTACTAGTGTGACGTAGTATGTTCCAAGTGGGATGCAGTATGTTACTAGTGTGACGTAGTATGTTCCAAGTGGGATGCAGTATGTTACTAGTGTGACGTAGTATGTTCCAAGTGGGATGCAGTATGTTACTAGTGTGATGTAGTATTTCCAAGTGGGATGCAGTATGTTACTAGTGTGATGTAGTATGTTCCAAGTGGGATGCAGTATGTTACTAGTGTGACGTGGTATGTTCCAAGTGGGATGCAGTATGTTACTAGTGTGATGTAGTATGTTCCAAGCGGGATGCAGTATGTTACTAGTGTGACGTAGTATGTTCCAAGTGGGATGCAGTATGTTACTAGTGTGACGTAGCATGTTTCAAGTGGGATGCAGTATGTTACAGGTGTGACGTAGTATGTTCCAAGTGGGATGCAGTATGTTACTAGTGTGACGTAGTATGTTCCAAGTGTGATGCAGTATGTTACTAGTGTGACATAGTATGTTCCAAGTGTGATGCAGTGTGGCGAGACAATGCTTTCTCATACCTTCTGTTTATTATTATTATTAAAATGATTAGCATGTGTCTGCTGAGCCGTAGCTTTAGCGGTTTTTCATTGCCCTGAGCCGGTGTTAGCAGAGAAATGACTCCGTGTAAGGAGGTTGACTTGGAAGGTGTTACGAGTGGTGGACTCCACTGGCGTTTTCACGCTAACCAATCTGTGACTTTCAACTTGTGAATTGA
>JAWQFJ010024096.1:37500-54576 GCA_034096865.1 Theodoxus fluviatilis | reverse complement strand
TTCTGGAAACCAGTCTTAACTCGCATCATCGAAACAGGCGCTACACAGGTCTGAAGGTGGTGGGTCTGCCCTGTGCGAAATTGAGGTTTTCGTTCATGATTCTTAACAATCTTAAATGGTTTAAGTTTTATGTCTAAAAATGTTTTAAGGCATTAGAAAATATAAAGTATAATTGTGGTTAATTTAGAGATTTTTATTTGCCAATCGATCTGCAAACAAATGCTTGAGCCTCAAACATTTCGGCCTTAATCCATCCACAACGTCCCCTTTTCGCGCGCCTTTCTTTTCCGGTTTTTTTTACCTGCGTGTGGGCAAAAAAATCCAGGGAATGATGGATAATTCTAAGTGACCCCTGTTTTTGCTAAGGAGAAGTGTGAAGGGAAAATTGCAAAGCAACAACTTAGGTCCCGGTTTTTTTTTCAAAAAAAGAAGCCTCAAAACCAAGTCCCCCCCGTGACCCTTGAGGTTTTCAACATTCAAACTCCGCTATAAAACTTCCCACAGTTATTTTTTTTTGAGGTTGACTACCAGGTTTTCGTTTTTTTTTTGGTTATCAAATTAATTTAGGAACCTTCCCTGTAGATTCCAAATATCAAACTCTCAAAAATGATAATAATCCACCCTTAAGAACTGTGTTTTTTTTTGGTGGCGTGTGCGCTCCGCTTTCCCTGTAGTGCAGCTGGTTGTTTCTAAAATATGCCACTCGCCCCTGTCTCCGTTGATCACGCAGTACAGCTGCTTGTCTTCTGGTCAACTCACCCGAAATTTTCACTCCTCTGGATCTAAGACATTCCCTGCCTTTCTGCAGAAGCGAGTTTGTCCGACCAAGTGGCGAAAGATACCAGGATAGGACGAGGTCGCCCGGGTTGGTTGTTCTGCATGCCCAGTCCCTGTACCCGCACGATGTCTCGCTCATGCCAGTCAACGTCAGGAACTGCTTCCTGGAGCAGGTGTACAACAGCATTAAGGCAGTCCCAATACGACTCTTTTCCTTCCTCTCGAACTCCAAAGAGCCTGACATCATTACGGATCGATTGTTGTTCCAGGTTTTCTCGCTGCCTCTCTGCCTCGTTCAGACTATCCAGACAATCCTTTGTGACGTGGCTTAACTTTTCTCTTATGTCGTTTTGCTCAACTTGCATTGCCTGACTCCATTCAATCAGATGCTGGTATTGCTCCTGCGATCTTCTCTCCGCTTCCTGAATTGAATTCTTCAAATGCTCTTGCTGGTCACAAAGCCACTGCATGAAGGATTTGGTATATACGACTTCACTATGCAGGCTGTCGAACTTTTCGCAAATCATGTTCGTCAGTCTTTTGTTTGCCTCTGTCATCTGTAGACTGAGCGTCTCTAGCTTGTCGGTCACATCAGGAGCGTCTGTTCCGGCGATAACGCACTCGTCTGTCTGGGTTCCATTGCTCGTTCCAGGCCCGGGATTTTGAGAAACGCCGCCGCTCAAGAGCAGACGCTGAGAGAAGTCAACGTTAGCTGTTGGTGTTTGACATGGCCTCACAACACAGGCAAAGAGCAGAGACGAATAGAGGATGAAACCTAGCAGGGAGGCTTTCGCTACAGCGCGCGACAGCTGGGCTCGGCATGAGCGAAAAACGATCACGCTCGACCCATCACAGGCAGTGCCACGAAGCAAGAAAATTCCGAACAACAGAGCAATAGTGTCATCTACCTGTAGTTCGAAAATGCCGTCAGGGTGGTGTTCACGGTCGGTTCTGTGGGGACATTTCAGCGGTACGATGGCGGAGAATAAGCCGATTCGAGCACGATACGTTGCCGTATCAGTCCCAATGACTGGGGTGCTCGTGAACACAGTTCACCAATGCAATCGCTGGGTACGCTCTTCGTGAAAAATTACAAATACAACCAACTCCAATTAAGCAAAACAAAAATTCAGTTCACAGACTATTTTACGTTTAGTGTCCCATGTTGTCGATACTACGAGTCAACGTAACTTCCAAACACAACTGAAGGTATTCGCCTCAACACAGTACGGAGCTCCGGCACACACGTCCGTCCTCAACGAAAGCAACCTACGAAATCGAATGACAGAATGAGAGAGAGTGGAAGAGAGAGAGTGAGAGAGAGAGAGTGAGAGAGAGAGTGACAGAGAAAGAAAGAGTGACAGATAGAGAGAGTGAGTGACAGAGAGAGAGTGAGTGACAGAGAGAGAGTGAGTGACACACACACAGAGTGAGTGACAGAGAGAGAGTGACAGACAGAGAGTGACAGAGAAAAGGAGAGAGTGACAGAGAGAGAGTGACAGAGAAAGAGAGTGACAGAGAGAGAGAGAGAGAGTGACAGAGAGTGAGTGACATATAGGGAGAGAGAGAGTGACAGAGAGAGTGACAGAGAGAGTGACACAGAGAGAGTGACAGAGAGAGAGAGAGAGTGATAGAGAGAAAGAGAGACAGAATGAGAGAGAGTGACAGAGAGAGAATGATAGAGTGACAGAGAGAGAGAATGAGAGAGAGAGAGTGACAGTGAGTGAACGAGAGAGAGAGTGACAGAGAAAGAGTCACAGAGAGAGTGACAAAGAGAGAAAGTGGCAGACAGAGAGTGACTGAGAGAGAGAGTGACAGAGAGAGAGTGACAGAGATAGAAAGAGAGTGACAGAGAGAGAGCGTGAGAGAGAGAGTGACAGAGAGAGAGCGTGAGAGAGAGAGTGACAGAGAGAGTGACAGAGAGAGAGAGAGTGACAGAGGGAGAGAGAGTGACAGAGAAAGAAAGAGTGACAGAGAGAGAGTGACACAGAGAGAGAAAATGACAGAGAGAGAGTGACGGAGATAGAAAGAGAGTGACAGAGAGAGAGCGTGAGAGAGAGAGAGTGAGAGAGAGAGAGAAAGAGAGTGACACACAGAGAGAGTGACAGAGAGAGTGACATAGAGAGAGAGAGTGACAGAGGGAGAGAGAGTGACAGAGGGAGAGGGAGTGACAGAGGGAGAGTGACAGAGAGAGAGAGTGAGTGACACACACACAGAGTGAGTGACAGAGAGAGAGTGACAGAGAGAGAGTGACAGACAGAGAGTGACAGACAGAGAGTGACAGACAGAGAGTGACAGACAGAGAGTGACAGAGAGAAAGAGAGAGTGACAGAGAGAGAGAGTGACAGAGAAAGAGAGTGACAGAGAGAGAGTGACAGAGAAAGAGAGTGACAGAGAGAGAGTGACAGACAGAGAGTGGGTGACAGATATGGAGAGAGAGAGAGTGACAGAGAGAGTGACAGAGAGAGAGAGTGACAGAGAGAGAGTGACAGAGAGAGAGAGTGATAGAGAGAAAGAGAGTCAGAGTGAGAGAGAGAGTGACAGAGAGAGAATGATAGAGTGACAGAGAGAGAGAATGAGAGAGAGAGTGACAGTGAGTGACAGAGAGAGAGTGACAGAGAAAGAGTGACAGAGAGAGAGACAAAGAGAGAAAGTGACAGAGAGAGTGACAGAGAGAGAGTGACAGAGAGAGAGTGACAGAGATAGATAGAGAGTGACAGAGAGAGCGAGAGAGAGAGTGTGACAGAGAGAGAGTGACACAGAGAGAGAGTGATATAGAGAGAGAGTGACAGAGGGAGAGAGAGTGACAGAGAGAGAGTGTGTGACAGAGAGAGAGAGAGAGAGTGACAGAGAGGGACTTCAGACTTCAGACTTTAATGTTTCAGGCCAGTGGCCTATAACAATTGCTCATCCAACATTTGTGTACAATACAATGTATTATAGATGGGACATCAAGAAAGTTCTTTTGCTGCAGCTGTTTTAAACTAAATTCTTGTAGACGTTTTGTCAGGATCGAGGTAAAAACTTTACTGACAATGCTTAACAAAGAAATACCTCTATGGTTTTGGGAGTCTAACTTGTCTCCAGATTTATACAATGGAATAATGATCGATTTGCCCCAGTCTTCGGGAAAATATTGATATTCATACAGATGATTAAAGAACATTGTCAACATGTGGGTTATGTGAGCGTTTGCCAATTTGAAGCATTCGCCAGGAATCTCATCAAGACCAGCCGACTTCCCAGATTTTAATCTATCAATTGCTTGTTTTACTTCCTCTTCCGTTATAGCGGCATCAAGATCGTCATCTACAATGATAACGGAATTGTTGGCTCCCTCGTCATCGCTAATCGACTGATTGCAATTCTGTAGGAGATTTTTGACGTGATTCTCCCATGCCCCGATTGGAATGTCTGGTTGGCATGGTCTCGTGTATGCCGTGCACCTGATCAAAGACCAGAACGATCGAGAGTTTCTTACATTTGCCATCAAGGAGGCGCTTGTAGATTTTTCATAAGTATTTCTGTTTTCCCGTATCATGGACTTGTATGCATTTCTATGCAGAGTATATGTTTCTTTACCTACCTGGAGTTTATATTTTCTGAAAGCACTTAGAGCTCTTCTAGCCTGGAGTTTTGCCGCACGGCACTCTACATCGTACCATTGTTTTTCGGGGCCACCTACTCTAATACATTTTCTCATACAGTCTATCCATGATAGTAAAGTTTCTGAGATTTGTTTTAAGGCCTCCTCAATTGAGCTGCTGAGTGTATATGAGGCTCGCTTTATAGTTTCTTCAAATGAAGATTTCTGCAGTTTTATCTTGAGTTCCTCTTTCCTATCCCTATCCCATATGACTCGACTTATTGTTTCCCGTTCTTTAATATTCAGTACATGTTTGCGTTGTGGGCCTATGCTTATTTCTACTGGCATATGACTAGAGTAAATTTGATCTGATACATTTAGAGTTACAGTGAAATTAGGGCGGCCGGCAGCGAAAAGGCAGTAATCAACAATGTTATTTCCTTGCTGAGAAATAAATGTGAAATTTCATATTCTATCGTTGTCAATACAACCATTGAGGATACACCAATGATTTGCTTTACACGTATCGATTAGAATTTGACCATATTCCATATTGGTTGGTTGTTCGGTCACAGGATTTTCGATCATGTACAAGCTCAAGACATGAACAATACACTAAGGATTCTTCAAGATCCTGTTCATACAGATCCTCATTTTCATTCCTTCCATGGACATTCCAAGTATCAGTTCTCGCATATAAATCACCACATACTAAAATTACAGAATCGTGATATGTTTGTTGTAACTGCGATATCATATCTTCCTAAACAAAAATATTACATTTTGTTTCTTTTCCATCATAATATGAAGAGTCAATTGGAGGGATGTAGACACAGACCACTATGATGCTAGAACGAAAAGGCTCTGTAATTCTTATAACTATCATAAAGTCAAAATCACGAAATTGGTGACACCTGATGAGATATGTCTTTTTTGACAAGTGCAACTACTCCTCCGGAACGTCGTCCTCTTCTGGTGAACTTCAGAGTCGACGAGTGGAATACACTGTAATCATCGATGAACCGGCCAAATTCAAACCTTTCTGCTGTAAATTATTCGAGAAGGAAACAAACAGAAAATGACGAAATATAGTCCAAAAAGCAGCTCATCCTTCAATATTCCAGAGAGAGAGAGAGAGAGAGAGAGAGAGAGAGAGAAGAGAGTGACAGAGAGAGAGAGAGTGACAGAGAGAGAGAGTGACAGAGAGAGAGTGACAGAGAGAGAGAGTGACAGAGAGAGAACTAACGAACGAACGATGACGACGATGAATAACTAATAAATGAATAAAGTTAAACAGCTAACCAGTCTTTGTAAGCAATGTAAGGCCATTGACCACAAAACTCACTAGAAGCCGGTCGGACTAAGTACGAGCAAAATATCGATTTTGCTACCTGTTGCCTTTTGCGAATTGCTTAAGTAATCACACAGGATCCTTTCTTACCCCCAACCAACAGGGAATGATTTAAAGTATGAAAGATGCATTTATTTCCGCATGTATACACACCCTAAGCAAGATGTGACACCTGTTTTATCCACACTCTTTTTGACATGACATCCCCCTGTGGCTTGAAGATGAGAATACACGTGGTCCCATCGAGTCTCAGCACTCGATGTGTATAGGACATTCTCACTTCTGAAACGGAAATTCAGCCCGAGTTTTGTCCCTTTACTTCCACTAGTTCCGGTAGACTGGTAAAAATAGAAGCTCATGGGATGATCGCTAGATCGTGGCAAAAGGATGCCATTAAATCATGCAACAAGATTAATTAGATTAAAAACTAATCGAAAATAGTCACATTAGACTCTTTTAACGTATACTTTCTGCACAAAACCCACAGAAGATAAGTAAACAAACCTCACCATACGTACTTAGCTGGCTAGCAGACGAACGCGATCGAACCATAGTCACTCCGCCAGCAGACGATCGAGCTAGTGTGATATAATGTTTCATGTAAAGCTCGAATGAGTAGCAGCAGATAACTGTTTAGTTCTGGCTTGAATTGACAATTTCGTTTCCCTGGTCTGGCGAGGACCGAAAATTCACTATCATCGAGTCGATCAACTTGTGCGCACTCGGCGTAATGTATAACTTCACGTAGTTCGGCTTGTGGAGATGCTATTAACCATAAATTTTAGTTGTGCGGGGTAGATCACCCGCCAAAAATGTTGAATAGTGCTTTTGATATCAATGTTTAGTAATTATTGACGGATCAGATAGCGAAACGATCACAAGCAACTTAAACGAGCTTGGAGGCAGCGCTTACGTTTGATTCGGCAGCTGCAGTCGAACTCGATCGGTCAATCGATGTCTGACATCACACTTTGAGATTTCAATAACTTCATGAAGTTGCAGTAGTTGCTTGTTTGCTGGAATACCATGTCGGATCAGATAGTGAAACGATCACTCGTGCATTGCATGAATTTTGATGCGAGACCACGACACTCCCCGCAGGTGTGTTTAGTTTGCGTTGTAAAGTTTGAGTACTAGCTGTAGGCCTAAGTGTAAAAATGGTCAGTTATTAATATAATTCGTGATTTTAGTTGTAATGATTTTTGTATGTTTTAATGCCATTTTCTTGTCATCATCGACCCGATCTTACAAGTTAGGCCTATACATTACGCCGTGCGGGTAAGTTGATCACTCATTAACTCGATGATAGTGAATTTTCGGTCCTCGCCAGACCAGGAAAACGAAATTGTCAATTCAAGCCAGAACTAAACAGTTATCTGCTGCTACTCATTCGAGCTTTACATGACACAGGACTGTTTTCCACCCCCACATACACGTACCTTGAGTGATCTAGCAAAGATCTAGTATTCAGTGCAGACGCTTCGAGAATCGACCGGAACTAGGTGGTTCTACCTAACGCGTTGTTTTTCGACAGAGAGCGCCGAGGATAACTCCTGCAGGGTACGAAGCCGTGACGTGACTTGCCCTTATCAGCTTCATGGTCTCTCTTGGTCAGTGACCCAACAGCCTGCAAACATGACACAGGTCGTAAAGTTCCATGCATCCATTCATTTCTGTCTTTATTTCTTTCTGGCAATACAGGCTACCTCTGTCATTTTTGGTGGTTGATCAGTCTTAAACGTTCTACTTCTGAGTCAGCCACATTATCTTACCCTTTGAAGTATTGAGCGAGCCGCACTCAAGTGATGAAATATTTCTGCCTCTTCCTCTTAGCCGTGACTGGAATAATCTGGAGGATTTTTCCTTTTGTAGCCATTTGTTGTTGCATGTACCGGTATAGGATTAGGAAAGTACAATTTTCTTCTCTTTTTGTGGGAGGGGGAGGTGTAACATTTCTGCAGACCAAGCAAAGTCTGAACACCTCGAGGAGCATACGACCTGAATGCAGATGCACACTCTAAAGTTGTTCTTCACAAATTTCCAGCTCAGCGCTCATAGATACCCATTCTACTCGTGAATGAGGAGAAACATTGTGAGTGAAGCACGTTGCTCAAGGACGATGGATGGATGGATGGATGTTTACAGCCTGTCAGCCTTTGTAGACTATGTAAGGCCAGTAAGCACGAAAATCGCTTGAACAGTTTAGAGTAAACGCAAATCAAGTCACGGTGTCCCTAGTTATTCACCTCTTACAAACCGGGTGCGGGAGACGCGGTGAATCAATTCTAACCTCAAACCCGCAGAGGGATTATTACTCGCTGCCGGACAGGAGAGTCTCAGACTTTCTGTGGCAGGGACAGTCAAGCCGCAGAGTTGAAGTCGCAGCGCTAAAGGAAGAAACTCTGGAGTCAGCGCAGCTTCGAACGCCGCACTCTATAGTTACAAGCGACTCCAGATCAAACACTGTAACACGCGTATGTCTAGATAAAGAAATTCTTCAGTTTAACAAGTAGAGCAAGAAGGAGAGATTCTGATACAAAGCTGTAGTTGCAACTTTGCGGAAAATCAGAAATGTTTCGTTGCAGTTCGTCATACTGTTGATACATACCTGCAACCGTATTTGAGTGTTCAAGTGAAAATAAGCCCACAATCTTGAATTTTCACTTTTTTATATTATCATTTGAATCAGAACATATCCAGTCACCGAGACACCCCAAGATCTCGGCTGTATAATATCAACTAATGTGGTTTTTTTTAATAACAAATTGTTAAACATTTATGATCTCTCTACCATAAGTTTGAATCATTTGCCTCCAACAGTTCTAGTTTTACAGCTAGCACCTTAGCAGATGCCCATCAGTAACATAAAAAAAAAAAAATATTGTTTTGCATTAAAAAGTACAACAAAGAACTGCTACCAAACTCTCAGAAAAGCAAACAGTATCAAATTTAAGCTTTTTTTAAATGAAGTCCCGTTTCCTTTTTCACTCAGACACTCACATAAAATTTACGCGGCGCCATGCACCCGAGAAACGAGTCCAAGGGAGCTAACTCCAACCCTCGTCTTGAAACGCCAGAAACGTTTGTTTCCATACTAAATCCTGGGGCGGACGAGGGGGGGGGGGTTCCGGGGTTTCCGGAACACCCCCCCCCCCCAACAGAAAAATAAAAAATTAAAACATTAAAAAAAAAATATTTTTATTAGTAACAAAATGTGCTGCCTGAAAGAGGTAATGATGACTATCAGAATGCGTCAGATTGGAATATTTTGCAGTGAAAAATCCCCCCCCGTTCTCACGTTTGGGCTGAGGTTCAAGCGCACCAATAGGGTAGTTCTACTGCCCCCCCCCCCCCCCGCTTTCACGTTTCGGTTGAGCACTGAAACCCCCCACCCCCCCGCTATCACGTTTCGGTTGAGCCCTTTCACACCCCACCCCTCCACCCCCCGCTCTTAAAAAAGTTGGAAACCCCCCCCCCCCCCCCCCCAAAAAAAAAAAAGAAAAAAAAAGAAAAAAAAAGAACTGATCCGCGCCTGAAACCTGTGATTCCAACAGCTCCCAGTGATCTTTGTGATAATTATTTGTCTTGTCCTCGTCCTAAGCTTCCGACTCGTCCTAAGCTTCCGACTCGTCCTTTGCTTCTTCTCCTTATAATTGCCACTTCACAGCGTGCATACCGAACAACAGAAAGCAGTGAATGTCATCATCAACCCAACAGTTCTCAACATCCCAAGGTGTCTGTGATAGGGTTGGGGATTGCAATCTGAGGAGGTCAGTCGACACCGTTCATTGTTGTAGAGAGCGATGCACAGCTGCAGAGCCTCAATGCCTCACTAATCAGCCGAAGCCCTTGACTGCTGGGCTTGCAAGACCTGCTCCAGTAGCTCCGCCATTCCATACAGAGGCAACTCTTGATCATCTCCAACATCCTCCACGTACACTGCAGCTCACTTAACACGAACTCGCTTAACACGAATTTTTGGATAAGCCGAAATGATTCTGTCCCCGGCCAGTTATGATCTTTATTTCAACAATTTTTACTCGTTTACCGCGAATTCGGATAAGACGAAACCTGGGATAATGCGAACAGTTTTTCTGTCCCCTGTAAATGTAAACCTCGGATTAGACGAAACATCGGAAACCTGGAAGCTTTCTTCAGCTCCTTGAATAACACATTTCCCGAGAATTGAAAAAACTCTGTAAATAAGGTCAAGGTGGCTTCACCACAACGCTCCCAGCTGCCACAGGCTGCCTTCCGGTGGCTGTAGAGGTCTGAGCGGTCCTGAATTCAGCAACAGGTCAACCTGTCAAGGGCCCTGTGGGCCCTCTGATGTCTGCTGACAGACATTAATTGTCTGGCACAGTCGCTCTGTCTGGCACGGCCGCTCTTGCAGGTGTGCATCTCAATCCACGGCCTGTTTTGTTGTCTCTGTGATTTTGTGTCTCGGCTGATTGTCATTGGTTTTTATCTTTCATCGGCAACCTCTCTTTGGAGGGGTGGCACCAAGTCAGGCTTTCAGGAAACCGTTATCTCAGATCATTTATATATACATTTATTTACACAGTCAAACGAAGACTTCCTTTAGAAGAGTTATCTACCATTTCTAAAGCAATAAAACAATTTAAAGTGTACTGTATATGTTTTTGCTCTTACCAATAGTGCATGTCCCAGCATGTATAGCTCTTATGGACGTTTTCTCCAAGAGACACAGATGCACACATACATTGCCCATATAATGCATGTGTTTAGTGATTATCATAATTACATGTAGGCAACTCGGCACTTGCACTTATTCATGTCTCTCAATACATGATAAATATGTGCACCTTTGAAGTTTTGAATCATGCAGAAAATCGTAAATGCTGAAAAACGTGTACACGTACCTCTGCATGTTACATGTACATGATGTGTGCAGCAGTCTAAAGTTAAACACTAAACAGCATGTAATGTTTATCCAAATTCAACAAAATGTATGTAATCTTGCAATGTCCTTAAGATATTTCACAGTATCCAGACTAGCGAATGAGTCTCCATTTCAGACAAGTTCAACTTCTTGATACATCTGAATACTCAAAATATTGGTTATAAAGTTCATTTGATAATACCTCGGATAACACGAAGTCGAGGCTGGAAAATTTGTCTTATCCGAACCTCAGATAACAGGAAGTCAAGGCTGGAAAATTTGTCTTATCCGAACCTCAGATAACACGAACTTTTTGTACCCCCCCCCCTCCCCCCCCTTGGGGTTCGGCTTATCCAGACTGCACTGTAGGACAGGGACATGATATCAAACTTGCAGTCAAGGGTGGCTTCATTTCAGCCAACACAGGGCCAATGAATAAGGCACTGGTTACCAGCTGCAATTCTACACTTGTCCAGTTACCTTTAACTTTTCAAGTTAACAAAATATATATATATTCCCAAATGATACTAGTCCACATACTCAAATGGCCCCTTCTCAATCACAAGCTGGTTGAAGTCTTTCCATAGAATTCCCATGCAACCAAACCTCCAAAGTTGGAGACCTGATTGAGATAGTCTTCTAAGTGGAATGACAAAAAACAAAACTGCAAACAAATGATTTTTCTGTCTTTTATTAACCCTTTCCGTGGTAGTCGCGAACCAGTTCGCGATAAGCATTACCGGCTGTCATTGGTTATCGCGGACTAGTTCGCGCGCCACACCCGCTCAACTGGAGGCATTCCAGCATTGCACAAGGCCCTTATATTTATAGCCTGATTGATCGTGAAGCAAGATAGGACCTTTGTTAACGCTCAAAAGTAGGCCGATTGCCAACAGAGGTCACATGGAAGCTGGGTGCGAGAAGAGAATGCATCGGTGCGGGCTCATAATGCACAACCTGATGTCGAGTGATCTGCCGGATGATCTGTACTTGCGCTGCCACTCTTTTCCTCCTTTGCAAGTCTTGCTTTCACTAGCTGCCGATTTCTTCGGTTACTTTTCTTTCCTTTGAAGGCATGTACAGTGTGGTACTATTATTTAGGCCTGGTAACAGCGTTAAAAGTACGAGAGAGCGCTTCCGAGTCGAATGGAAGGCAGCCATCTTGTCTCCAAGCATTTCGAGCGAATGGAGCTCTCTCATTGGTTCATTCGTGTCAGCTGACCTGAAAGGCTTGAATCTATCCCTTGCAAATGATCATATAGCTCTTTGTACACGAAGCCAAGAGCAGTTATCTCCCTTGCACTGGTTAAATGAAATTCCGCGCTTTCGATAGACACCAAACATGCGAAGGTTTGTTCAAAGTTTCTATACGTTGCCAAGGCCCAAACATTGGCATTTTATGAGCAAAAATTGTGCAACAACACTTTTGTAAGGGTGGGTCATCTGTTTTATTGATGGTTTTTGCAAAGAAAGATGCTATTTTCAAGCTCGACCTTACTAGATTGGCATTGTTGAATCATTGTAACAATGATTGTTGAGGGTTCAAAGAGTGCAAAAAACCACAAATCTCAAAATCGACCATGCAAGCCCAAATGATCAATTTTCACTGCCGTGTCTCCCCTTTAGATATTCATAAATAAATGCATGTTCATTACACAGAGGAAATGCTTGCTTTGTGGTATTTTGTGTCCAATTCTGAGCATTTTTTGTACACATTGTGTTTGTCAATGTTTAATAGTTTCTGAGCTATGTTAATTAGAAAAGCGGAGGGGTGTTTTTGAAAAAACAAGTCTGTTATAGCACCACTGGTGGACAGACAGAGCGTTTTTATGACACCACGGTAAGGGTTAAAGACCATGAGAGGAACATTCAATGAGAGTATAGTTATCATTCAAACTGAGTCATTTAATCACATTCAATTCTTCCTCTCGCAGATGATCCTGATCAAACACTACTCTCAAATGAACACGTTTTCCAAGCTGCTTACACACACTTTACTATGAAGACTTTGCCAAGAGCACTGTAGCAATTCCATAGTTTTTAGTCTTCCATACAGGCGTCATTTATTTTCCCAGTACTTGTTAAAGGGAGGTAACTCCATCAACCTCCTTCCCAAGTGGCCATATTTTACATGAACCCATCCCCACTTTTTCTTTTCCATCCTTGAACTTCACAGTTACCTACAAAAATTTAGAATAAAGCTACTTTTATCATCATCCAGATCAAGACTGTCGTCCCAAGGAGGCCACAACTGAGGCAATTTTGTTAAGTCTATATCAACCTCACCCTACTGTTCTTAATATTCCACCCAATTCATCCTAACTTTTCCTCCTATCCAAAAACTGCCACTGAAAAGCTGCACGCCAAACTACGGAGGGTAATCAGTTCCATTTTCAATCCTTCTTGAAATCCCTCAGTGGCTCAAGGCAGCGTTGGCCTTGCAGCCCTGAGAATATGCAAGGGCGCTGTCTAGTGACATATCCTGGGTCGATGTCCATCATGCTGTAGGCTGAATGGGACAGCTCACTTCTCAAGAGGAGCGTAGTTGAGCAGCTTCTCAATCAAGTCCACGTGAGCCAGCAACATGCGCCGGCAACAGTAGCGCTTCAGTCCCAGCGCATCCAGAGCGTCGCTGCAAACAGACAGGCAGGCTGGTCAAATGGTGATCTGTACAGTGCAAATACTCTGACACATCTGTACACTAGAAAGATTAATCAAGGATTGTCATCCATAGTTTCTTCTTGATGATCCCCATGGTAAAATATTCTGATGGAAAACAGCAGTCAAGTGATCCTGCGCAGGGCTGGAACCCCTGCACCAAATCCCCTCACACAATAGCGACCTTGCCTGAACCCCTGCACCAAATCCCCTCACACAATAGCGACCTTGCATGGGAAAACACAGTGCAACGTCATCAGCACACTAAGTTATGTATGTATATACTTTTCTGATATTTACATCACTGCAAGGAAAAAAAAAGTCCTCTGTAAACATGTTTATGCTGGAAAATGCATTGATAAATAAATAATGTTGTGGTCAAAATACCTCATTTTTTCATTTTTCGTACTTTAGCTATATTCTCGTGCATGGTCGCGATTGCCAACAGGGGGAGAGACTGGCAAATCTTAACCTTTAGAGCACCGCCAATTTTCGTCATTGCTTTACCCCAAAGCCACAAATTTTATTATGTGTGGTCAAATTCGACTTAAAAAATCATCATTTATTACCTATTCAAGCTTTGAAGTAGATTTTTGGAGGGTGAGAAGAAAAATCAGAGCTGCCAACCCACCATCATGCCAAAGAGTAGCATCCAGAGCTTTTTGGAGTAGCATTTCAGAAATAGGCATAGCACACACGCACAAGAAGGAAAATGGCGATGCAGGCGCAAAGCGCTGAACCCACAACGTGAAGTGGGGGGGGGGCCTGTCAAGACGCTGAGCGCTGAACCGCCGGCGTGAAGCGGGGGTGGGAGTGTTTCTACGTGACGGTCAAAAGTTCAGTTCGAGGCTTTGAAAAATCGTAGTTTTTCCCTGACGATCGTAGCATTGTAGCAAGCATGTCGAAATCGTAGCATGCTACGCCTAAATCGTAGTACTTGGCAACTCTGAAAAATGGATGGCCTACATGGTGCAATTAATGAAAATGCCATAGAATATTTTTTTCAGCTGCTAAAAAATCATGGAACACAGACAAAAAAAACAAAAAACAAATTCACTGTGTTTTCCTACACTGCTCTATCTATTCAAGAATACAACAGCTTTTGATGAAAATGCAAAAGTGCATAGATAGAGTCTCCAAGTAATGGAGATACATCTGAAAAGGGTTTAGGGTAAAACTAAAACAAAACAAAAAATCCTACAATTACTTACGCTAGGGAAGTCAGCCGAGTCAATTTTTCATCTGAATCAAGCTTCCGCTTGTCTCCATCTACAGACCACCACACATCGTCAAAGCACGTGCTTGCCTCTCTATCCCTCCATCTCCCATCACATCAATGTCAGTAAAGCCAAAGAACTTAGACAACAAGAAGCGTCACTCCAGTATCTTGTATAGTAAAAAAAGCAGGACGAGATTTTGCTAACGTCACAGGTATTTTTTACATCACAGTCACTCACGAGTAATTTTTGCTTACTTCCCTTGTTTTTGGTTGGATGAAAGAACTTTTTTTTTGCTTGAAGGTGCGTACCGTACCGCTGGTTACCTTTCATGAACAGATGTTGAAATGGCATGAATATTTTCACACGTTGGTCGATGTGCTTAACACTGATCATCAGACATAATTATACCACCCACAAATACTAACAGGGCAACCCTTTCACAAGAAATTAATGCATCAGTTTCAATGTTGTTTTCTGGCCAAACATAGTATACTATGATCATTGAATGACCACCTATCAGATTTAAACTCGTCTTCATTTGCCTGTCGGTTTAGTCTTGGCAGTTTAAACACTAGAGCAGTCATCAGTTTATTGTCAATTTGAGAGACTCACTGGCTCATGAAATCGGTAACTAGAGCATAATCGCTCCAAGCATTGATTTCGCCTGCCATCCAACCAAAAACAAGGGACGCAACTCACGCAAACCGCCGGCTAAATCTCGTCCTGCGTAAAATCGTGGAGTGACACTTCTTGTTGTCTAAGTTCTTTGAGTAAAGCCTTCAAATTCATATTCTGAGAGTCAGAATCAAAAAATAACTCCACAAGCGCTTCAACTCTTCGTCAGTCGCCATACTGGCAAAGAAAAAAGTCCCGTTCACAAACGACAAAGACGCAACTTCGTGAAAAAATTTGCAGAAAATTCACCCACGTTCCCTCAATCGCCAAAAATGGTGGATCTCGTTGCCACGTGATCCCTGCACGAGGCTGTGATATTTTTAGAACAGCATGACTTGATGGCTGCGTTAGGCAAGTAAACAAAGCACATCACTATCGCTCGGCGCACTGATGCGCCGGCGGACGTCTGGGGAATGTACGCTGTGGTGCATCAATGCACCGGCGGCGCTCTAAAGGTTAACCTCTTCACTGCCACATTACACGCCATATGCCGGGGACGGTTTTTGCGTTTTACTGTTCCTGTCTTTGTGCAGTCATAGTATATTTGTTTTCCAGAGAACTGCTTTGAAATTTAGCACAAAGACACAGAAGACATTAATAATCAAACTCATTAATAAAAATGCTCCTCACAGCTGTCAGGATCATTGAAAAGTTCATTCAGCACTTCCAGTGCTGACAAACGAGCTTTATAGGTTCTCTCAGAAGCCATTTCATGATCAAATCAATCAAAATTGCAAGAAAAATACTTCAAATCCATGTAAGTCGATCAAGCTCGGCGAGAACACGAAGGAAGTCCTAAGGGACATAACTCTAACAACTACAGACACTAGTTCACAGTATTTTGAGTTTCCTCCCTTGGAATCAAGACCCCCGACTGTCTCGGGACATAGCACGGCAGGAACAGTCGAGGCCCGAGATAGTTTCGGGCGAGGCAGGGAAGGGGTTAAGAACGATATAGTTGTTTGACTGCGGTCAATGTACTCTTGTTGGAGAGGTAGTGTGACTGCTCAAAGGGATCAAGAAGGTGTTTATTACACTTGTAAAGAAACACAGAAAGGTCCTTGTTAGAACTCCATTGTAAAAGAGGAAGCTAGTGCAGTGGTTAGAGCCCTTGCCTACTGTTGCATGCAGCTAGTGGTATCGGAGTTTGAAACGGTGCAGATTCTAGAGTCACACACACACACACACACACACACACACACACACACACACACACACACACACACACACACACACACACACACACACACACACACACACACATGTACACATACACATATGCACACATCCTCATGCCCACACACATACACACACCCACATGTCCACAGAAACACACACACATGCATGCAGGTATGCATTCACTCATGCATACTCACACACACAACATACACACAAACACACATACATGTATGCAAACACGCACACACACACACACAAACTTATGTACACACACTCAAACACACGCACACACACTTACACATGCACACACCTACACACACACACTTACACTCACACACACACTTACACACACATGCACATACACACAGACACACAGACACACACACACACACACACACACACACGCAGCTTGTGCGTGGCGAAGTAGACAAAGAACAAGCAGAGCTGCCCTCACCCCTCTGTGTACTCCACTTGCAGCAGACAAAGAACAAGCAGAGCTGCCCTCACCCCTCTGTGTACTCCACTTGCAGCAGACAAACATGCAGAGCTACCCTCACCCCTCTGTGTACTCCACTTGCAGCAGACAAAGAACAAGCAGAGCTGCCTCACCCCTCTGTGTACTCCACTTGCAGCAGACAAAGACATGCAGAGCTGCCTCACCCCTCTGTGTACTCCACTTGCAGCAGGTTGATGTAGGCCTCCCACTTGTTCCCCAGCACCTTGCCAC
>JAWQFJ010024096.1:25000-30000 GCA_034096865.1 Theodoxus fluviatilis | reverse complement strand
AATCAAAGAAACTGCTTTGTGCTTGTGAAAGCTGTCGCCATATGATATCCCTTTGTCTTTGTGCTGTCTCTATGATGGAGGTTGAGGGTTCGGTACATCTGAAATCTGATTTTTTTCTATCTGTCCTGTGGAGAATTTCTGCTTTGTATGAGGAACTGATGTGTGGCTGACACCTGGCTGTGTGCATCTTGTCAGTCTGTCACTGTGTTTGTCATCATGTGAAGTGAAAGATTGACCAAGCGGACCAGTGACCAGGGAGTCAAGTGCAAAGCGGTTTGAGACACAGACACAGGTGACACGTCACTGAATGAAACCACACCTTTGACTCTCTCCATTCTTGTGCAGTTGGAGACACAGACACAGGTGACATGTCACTGTATAAAACCACACCTTTGACTCTCTCCATTCTTGTGCAGTTGGAGACACAGACACAGGTGACATGTCACTGTATAAAACCACACCTTTGACTCTCTCCATTCTTGTGCAGTTGGAGACACAGACACAGGTGACATGTCACTGTATAAAACCACACCTTTGACTCTCTCCATTCTTGTGCAGTTGGAGACACAGACACAGGTGACACGTCACTGTATAAAACCACACCTTTGACTCTCTCCATTCTTGTGCAGTTGGAGACACAGACACAGGTGACACGTCGCTGTATAAAACCACACCTTTGACTCTCTCCATTCTTGTGCAGTTGGAGACACAGATGAGGGAACAGCTGAGGACGTCCCTCAGAGACAGCACCAAACGCCCCAGCTGGGACACTCTGCAGACTGAGGTGAGGCGGTGATGCCAAGGGAAAAGTGCTTTGGCAGCACTTGTGAACATTTCCCTGTGTGCTGTGGTGTCAGTGTGTTCAGTTAGCATTTGGGTGTATTGATGCAGGGCAAAAGTAGAAACTCCTGTCTTTAAATTTTCTGCTGGGTTAATGTAGAGTCAATCCATGTGCAGCCTTCACAGGAATGCTGGGGCAAGGAGTATGCAGTAGTATCTTCATTGTGACTGTGTATGGGAAAACGGCTGAAGTTAGAAAAGGGACAAAATGATATATTTTGGCTACAACATTGTTTATTCATTCATGTCTATTCCTCTCTTTTATTTTAAACCCAGCATGTTCCTAATGGATATTAGTTTTTTCCCCACAGTGATGCAAAATTTCAGGAAAGCTTTCATGTAACATAATGTGTTGAAGACTTTTCTCTGCATCTGCTCAAAAACTGTTTTCCCAACTTTTGCCTTGTTTCTCATGCATGTCACATCTCTCCCAGTGAGTTATTTATAGTGCCTGTGTGTTTACCCATTAGACATGTATGCCAGACATTTCCCAGACCTGTTTACCTATACGATTTTGGCGTATTTTTTACGCCAAACTATTGAAAATACGACTACTACGACTTGTGTGAAAAAATACGACAATGGTGAAATCGAAAAATACGACAGTCGTGAAAAGGTCCCCCCCCCCCCCCCCCCCCCTCCCTTGAAGTTCCATCCACAATTTAATTTTCCTGAGGCTGGAAGCAGTCTGGTACTGTTCGAGTTTTGTTTTGACAAGAGCTCTTCATCGGACATTTGTGTAATATGTGTTGACAACACTGTTGTGACTGCACGGCCGTTCCCAGAGGGCTGTTTAGTTGAGCCCCACTGCTACAGGATGCTGGGGTAAGAAGTGGGTCAGGTAATCTTAAAATAACATTTGCAGGGAGGATACCTCACACCTCTCTGTTTCACTCTCTCTCTCTCTGTCTCTCTCTGTCTCTCTCTGTCTCTCTCTCTCTGTCTCTCTCTCTGTCTCCGTGTCTCTCTTTCTGTCTCTGTGTCTCTGTCTCTCTCTGTCTCTCTCTCTGTGTCTCTCTCTGTGTCTCTCTCTCTCTCTCTCTCTCTCTCTCTCTCTCTCTGTCTCTGTCACTCTCACACACACACTCTCTCTCTCTCTCTCTCTCTCTCTCTCTCTCTCTCTCTCTCTCTCTCCCCAAAATCAGTTCAGGCGCTGCGGGATGCCTACGTGACCAGTGTCCTCCTGTAGAGATACATAGTTTCGCTTCAACTAAACAGCCGGATTCAGCAGTAAACTCTTCACTTGCATTGCCTCTTTGTATGCAAACCAAATGCTGCATTTTTTAAATTGTCGGTCCGCGCAAAAAATACGCACAGTTTTATAAAAATACGCATATCTGAACCAGTGAGTACGCTGAGGCAAAATTTGGGGTACCCAGGTCTGATTTCCACACGTTACAGTATTTGATTGTGTGTTCTCTTTACAATAACTCTTCATATTTGAAGGAAGTATAAAAAGTAGATTTGTAAAATGCCTTCAGCAACGAAATAACTTATCATTTTGCTTGTCACATGATGATCAAAATGTATATTTCCAAGTGTTTAAAAGAGTTTTGACTAATTTGACAATTCCTAATTGTAATCAAACAAAACTTAAAAGGAAAGGTTTGAACTTTTGTAGTCTGTAAGTGAAGTTGTATCATCATACAGCAGCACTCACTGAGACCATGTACAAAGCTGTCTGCATCAATCCATCCAGTAATCATCATGCTGCTCTTCTTTCTTTCTTCAGTTCAAATGCTGTGGAGTTGAAGGGCCCCAGGACTGGCAGAGCACAACCTTTCCTTCCTCCGCACCCGACTCTTGCTGCGAGTTCCTGAGGACAGGATGTGGGGCAGCAGGAGACCCTGTCCGCACAGAGGTGAGACTCGTTGTGTGGTGGGTGCTCTTTGTTGTTGTTGTGTGGTGGGTGCTCGTTGTTGTTGTTGTGTGGTGGGTGCTCTTTGTTGTTGTTGTGTGGTGGGTGCTCTTTGTTGTTGTTGTGTGGTGGGTGCTCTTTGTTGTTGTTGTGTGGTGGGTGCTCTTTGTTGTTGTGCTTGGCTAGGCAGGAAGGAAGGTTGACTGCCACCCTCATGCACTGGCTGAGACGCATACTCTGCATCACTTGGAGGGACCGCATGGACAGTGCGAGAGAGCAGGAGTCCCTTCCGTGTACACCCATCTCAAAGATGACTGTGTAGGCTGGGCCATGTCTCCCGAATGGAGGAAGGGCATATACCTAAAGATCTTCTCCTTGGAGAGCTTGCAGATGGGAAGAGACCAACCTGTCAATCCCAGCTGTGCTACAAAGACATTGGCAAACGTGATCTCAGGACGCTGAGGATTGCCTTGGACACCTGGGAGGGGCTGCTCTGGACAAAAGCGCCAAGAGACAAGGGGTCGCAGAGGGGCCTCTCCCAGTTTGAGAGGAACCTGGTGGAGCAGACGGACGGTAGGTGCCTCCAGAGGAAGGTCAAGCTCAGGGCAGACGGACGGTAGGTGCCTCCAGAGGAAGGTCAAGCTCAGGGCAGACAGACCTGCGTCAACCTTCTTATGCACACTGGTCTCCACAGTATCTGCAGACTCTGTCAATGGGACAGGAAGGGATGGACCCCCAGCAGCATAAACTTAAACTCCATCCATCCATCCATCCCCAGCAGCATATATCCATTGTCTTCTGGGACTGATGGGTGCCTCTCATGTTTGAACTTTGATGTTGTGTGTTGAGGTGTTGTTTGGTGGTGCTGTGTGGCATTGCATTATGTGGCAGTGTGTGGTGCTGTGTGGTGGTGCTGTGTGGCATTGCATTATGTGGCAGTGTGTGGTGCTGTGTGGTGGTGCTGTGTGGCATTGCATAATGTGGTTGTGTGGTGGTGCTGTGTGGCATTGCATTATGTGGTAGTGTGGTGGTGTTGTGTGGTGGTGCTGTGTGGCATTGCATTATGTGGTGGTGCTGTGTGGTGGTGCTGTGTGGCATTGCATTATGTGGTAGTGTGGTGGTGCTGTGTGGTGGTGCTGTGTGGCATTGCATTATGTGGTAGTGTGGTGGTGTTGTGTGGTGGTGCTGTGTGGCATTGCATTATGTGGCAGTGTGTGGTGTTGTGTGGTGGTGCTGTGTGGCATTGCATTATGTGGCAGTGTGTGGTGTTGTGTGGTGGTGCTGTGTGGCATTGCATTATGTGGCAGTGTGTGGTGTTGTGTGGTGGTGCTGTGTGGCATTGCATTATGTGGCAGTGTGTGGTGTTGTGTGGTGCAATGTCAGAGACTGGCTAATGAAAAGCAGGTCAGTTGAATTCCTAGAGTGTTATAAAGTATATGTTTTTCTTTTCTGTGACTTGCATGGTGTTGATTGACATTCATGATGTCATTAATTTTTTAAAATAATAATAGTTTTGATTGACGTTTTGTGGTATCATGTAGTTTCTGCTGATGTTGTGTATTGTATTATTGCACAGCAATACATTGTATTGAATAGTGCTGCATACCTTTGTGCTGGTTTGCATGGTGATGTATTGTGTTGCCTGCTGTATAATATTTACTGTTGTATGGTGTACTATGATGTTGCCAGATGTGGATGCTGTTGGACGCTCCATTGTGTAATGTAACACAGTGAAGTGTTGCCAGGTATTGTACACTGTTGTGAAGTGTGTTATAATGTGCCATTGCCTGGTGTTGTAGGAGAGGCAGGCTGACACTGAGGTATTGTACACTGTTGTGCAGTGTGTTGTAATGTGCCGTTGCCAGGTATTGTACACTGTTGTGCAGTGTGTTATAATGTGCCATTGCCTGGTGTTGTAGGAGAGGCAGGCTGACACTGAGGTATTGTACACTGTTGTGCAGTGTGTTGTAGGAGAGGCAGGCTGACACTGAGGCTTTGGACACTGTTGTGCAGTGTGTTGTAATGTGCCGTTGCCTGGTGTTGTAGGAGAGGCAGGCTGACACTGAGGCTTTGGACACTGTTGTGAAGTGTGTTGTAGGAGAGGCAGGCTGACACTGAGGCTTTGGACACTGTTGTGCAGTGTGTTGTAGGAGAGGCAGGCTGACACTGAGGCTTTGTACACTGTTGTGCAGTGTGTTGTAGGAGAGGCAGGCTGACACTGAGGTATTGTACACTGTTGTGCAGTGTGTTGTAATGTGCCATTGCCTGGTGTTGTAGGAGAGGCAGGCTGACACTGAGGCTT